>WAAG01089142.1:0-15972 GCA_013390105.1 Tichodroma muraria
ACTGAACAGACTTTGGGCTGTGTGTTTGCCCCAGTGACTTGATGAAGGCTTGGATCTTGCTAAAAGGCAGCTGAGAGAAACTCCTGGTCCATTTTTAAGTGCTCAGTGCTACTAAACAGGAGATTCTTGGTTTAGCAAGGAACCCTAGGACTAAGTCCCATCCAGATGTTCACAGTACACTACATTTCCGAGGGTCCCACAGGTGTCAGGAGCATGGGAAGCAAAAGGGAGGGAGAGAAGGCGAGATGTCTGCTGAGCATACACACAAATAAGAAGAAAAGCACTGGCTGAGTTCCAGAAATTAAAATATGGCTCCACTGAAGTAGGCAGGAGCTTTGGCACCATGGAGACAGAATTTTACCCAATGTGAACAGTATTCTGGGAATACCCTCCCTCCAGACACACTGTGGGAGGTCTTCTAGCTCTGAATAATCACTAGAAACACAGAAAGGGAAATTAAACCCAAACCAAGACAACAATACCAGAATGAGTAACCAACAGACAAAAAAGAACGTAACAACAATGAAGTGAAAAGTGTTGCAGAAGTGGGTGGAAAGAAGGTGGCAAAACTTTGTGAGGAACAAGGGAGGATGCAGGGACTTGTGGTGTCGGGTACAGGAGGCCACATCAAGGCTGCACTGGAGTCTTGGAGTCTGCACAGATTCAATAACAAGGGGCAAAAAACGTGCAGTGCAGATTCAGCCTTGGAGTAGGCTCCCATCAGAAATGCTGTATAAAGAGGCCAGAACCTAGCAACTTCAGCAAAGACTCCTAGGAGCAATCAGCGTCATCACTAACAGATTCCCAGGCAGGCTAGTTCACAGAAAGGGCACGCTCAGCAAGCTCTGCAGTTGTGTAACTGAGCATTCTGGATATGAGAAATACGATAAACAGGCACAATGCCTATAAAGTTTCATCTGCTCCGACAGCTATGACCCAGTTATTTAGCCTACAGTTGCCCTCTGATTTAGTTAGCATTTGGATTCATGCCACAAAGATATACAAGGTCCTGGATGTTCCCCTTTCACTGCCTTAAGAATTCAGGTTGCCTACAATGCCAAGTTCTACCTTTCAGACTGCCTGAACCCTCCAAATTCACATGAGGCAACTAGAGAGTTAAATTCCCATAACTGCTGGAACTCAGCCCCTAACACCCAACCAAAGACCTCTTCTTTGCTGCAGCTCTGCTGCAAAAAGGGACTAAGTGGCTTTTCTGGGAACTCCTGCAAAACTGACCACGCTGGATGCGGTGACGACATCAGGGAAACTTGCACATCCATCACTGGCAAAAATTCAAGCATTGCATTGCCCTTTAGATGAGAAATCCAGATGAGGATTCACATCTACATGTCAATGATGAATGAATAACAGCTGCTAACTAAGCACTAAACCAGATTTCCCTGAGTGACTGTGTGACTACCATAGCACAGGCAGGCATACATCTGCTTTTGGAAGGTCACAAGGTGCTCTGAGCTTTCCTCAGGCCTTCCTTCCTCTCAAAATACCTGGATATTCCTGCTTCCCCACTCACACCTCTGACAGTGCGAGGTTCACAACCTCCACAGAGCTTGGGCCATCTTGCCGGTTTTCTCTCCCTGTTCTCTTCTCTTGCTCTCTCTCATACAACCAGGAAAAAACCCTTTTCACAGCCCTTCCCTGTGCACGGCCAGTCTCTTCAGGTGAGGAGGATCTCCTGATGCTCCGTAGTTTGCTGTCTGTGTGCCTGGTCTTGGTGCAAGTTCCTTGTCCATGGGCTCTGCTGTCAGCCCTCAGGACTGTCCAGTCTTCAGGTTTATTGTCCAGTATTATCAAAGGTAAGGGGAAAAATGGAGGGTGAGGTGAAAAACAAAGGGCATCAAGGCAAAATCAAGCATCTTTGTAGGCATTGCAGTATTTTCCTGGCTCTGAGCAAGCTTTTCACCCAGTTACTTAACTTAGCTGGCAACTTGGAAAATGAATTAAAAATGTGTTTGTTCCTTCTGCAAACTCTTGAAACAAATCTGGAGGGGAGAGAGTGCCTGGAGAGTTACTGAGCTCTTGTGCTCCTTGGCAGCCTCAACACCATTGTTACCCCTTGTGAGAAACCAGAGGAGCTGCTTCTCAGCCTGACAAGATCCTGGGATGAAAACCACAGACTGCCCCTCATGCTGGGCTTTGAACCAGGCTGCTGGCTTTTCCCAGCATGTGTCATGCAGCTGTGTGTCTAAGGGGCACCCCACAGCTCTCCTTCCCAGTCTTAACAGCGTGGATCTCACAGAGAACTGTGGGGCAAGGACTGTATCCGCGAGAGGATCTACTCGCTCTGGAGTGCCA
Source organism: Tichodroma muraria (assembly GCA_013390105.1). Classification (NCBI taxonomy): domain Eukaryota; kingdom Metazoa; phylum Chordata; class Aves; order Passeriformes; family Sittidae; genus Tichodroma; species Tichodroma muraria. The sequence continues at coordinate 2,314 of WAAG01089142.1, forward strand.
AAGGGCAGAGCAGAGACCAGTCTTTATTACACTGTGGTGCCATCTTCCCTTTGTTTTTTAGATCAGCCTTAAATGCATTTAAAAACAATCACTGGAAGGAAAAAAAATCCCATCTTGTTCTGAGTAGCTCTTGCCGGCGCTCAAGGAGACTTGAAAAAACTGAATGCCCCCAGCTGGCAGGCTGGCCATGGAAGATGGCTGGGATTATAACCTTGCTGCTCACCCCTGGCTGGATACAGAACTTAGCCCATAAAGGGACCAAACCTGAAACCTGAAATCCACAAAACAGAAGGTAAATCTCTGTTTCTGGGTCACCTGTTCTAAGGTCACAAGTCCAGTGTTTCTAGAAGTTATTTTCACTTCCATGACACTGGCATGACTATATGAGAGAAAACAGGATTTTCAAGTCTCTCCACAGAGTAAGAAGAGTAATATAAAATCATTTCAGCCTAGTGCCATCATGTCTCTCCTATCTTTTACACATAATACTATTACTTGTCTTCTTTTTCATGCCCAGGCCCAAAGCAGTACCTAGAAATCACTGAAAATGTGTATTTTTTCCAGAACCTACATGAATTCTGTACACAAAACTGTATTTTATCACATCCTTCTACCTTCCTTCAAGTATATCTGATGATTTTCTACAATAGTCTTGTCAATACACCAACCGATATCAAACAGACAGGTATTTTCTACTGATCTGCTATTTTACCTAAAAATGAGAATTTTAGACTAGCACAGTCCTCACTCAAAACAACTGGCAACATTCCTCTTAAACTGTAAGAAGCAGATTTTCAACAGAGAACATAGTTTCTAGGAACAGAGAGACATGCAGACATTTTGAGAATTACTTGTTCAAATGGTACCGCTTACACACCTTACACAAGCGAGAACTAAAGATACTGAAAACACGTAAAATTCTCCTTTTGTTTTTGTACAAATCATCAGCGTTGTTTAACTGCACTCAGGCTTTCAAGTACAGGAACTCTGACCATCAGTCCAGTACAGCAGAACACATGATAATTAAATTTACTTACCCTGTAGATTCCTGCTGGGCTTAAAATAAGGCCATTGCTCCAGCAAAAAGCCCTCAAAGGCCGCTCACTAGAGATGGGTTTGTGGTTGGGGTTTCTAGACATTTATTTCAGTGCAAATCCTGCCAGAAATTGGAACTTACTGCTTGTTGTGAAGTTACCCTCACCAGCCTGGGGGAAGGAGTCTACGTCTTGGATGACTTGCAGCACTCCCACGGCCCGGGCTGGGGGATCCAGGGCCACCGAGCTCTCATTCACGGTTATGTCACTGGCTCCCGTGATCTGGTTGGTCGGTGGTCCTCCTATGGATGCTTCCAGGTCTGGAGGTATATCATCCATGCAATCTGCATTTGGCTAATGGGAAGAAAAAGGAGAAAATCAAGCTCCTACCTGATAAGAAGATTCAATTTACTTCTTACCTCTTCTTCAGAGTTTTTTGCTTTAATTCAGTATTGAAAATGACAACATACAATGAATAAACACAGTTTGTCTTCATGTACTTAAAACTTTATACAATCTGTTGGAAGAGACACCCAAAGTATGCCATGGAATTATTGAGTATTAAATTGTGTCACCTACAATTGCTAAACATTCTTATTTATACTTTTAAAAGGGTTTGGGAATGTGCACATTAAAAAAGTAACTCACCTAATTGTATATGATCTGCTCAACATGGGCAGATTGCTGAATCAGATCACAAATGTAAACAGAGTCAGGAGTTGAAGGGGAATGATTATCTTTTCCTGAAGTATACATTTTACAGAGCCCGTACCTGAGCTTACAGCAATAAGAATTCAGTAAGAACTGCCTGTGGGTGCATCTAAGTGTGTGCTGCAAAACAAGAAGCTAAAGCTGTTTATAAGACAAGTTTCTAAACATCAAAAGATCATTTCCTTTGCTAATACTACATTTCCTACAAAATACAATTATGAGAAAAGAAACAAACAGACAATAACAGGAAAGTGAAGAGCATTATTTCATTCACAGCCTTTCTTGCCACGTGAAGCAAGACCAGTGACAGAGAGACACAGCAAGACTGAGCTCCAACATGCGGACGCCTTGTTAAGTTAGGAAATGTTAATTTCAGTTGTTTCCATTTGTCTTTATTCTCCAGGAGCCAAGCAGCTAGTCTGGATCAGTCACTTAGGTTTCCTCTAGCTACAGGGGTTTGAGACATTTTTGCTGTGTGATTCATCCCCCAGCCCTAGGTATGAATTGCTCCCTCTGCCTTCCCTCTGCTCAGCACTAAGCAGAGACAGGGCTTAAGATGCTAGACTGGAAACCCAACATTCAGGTGGCCAGTGTCAGAGGACGTGTACTCTGTTTGGTGGATCTGACTTTTTTCCTATGCTTAGTTGTTCACATGCCAAGGCACTTTGAAAAATCTCACTACCTGCCTATCTCCAATAGCAGGCACCAAGAAACTAAGCAAATCATGATACAGCAAAGGCTCAAAGAGAGATTTAACTTGAAGCACAAGAGAAATCCCCTTGAATTCAAGCACAGAAGGTTGCCATATGTTTACATTTTTTGTTGTTTTTTCAGAATCAGGAACTTAGCATGTTTTCTCTTTTTCCACACGTTCCCTGTCTGATTGTTGTCACCTCTTTAAGTGTTTTTTTAACAAGTCTTCCTAATGAAAAAGATGGGCAATTTAATCAGTCTTGTATCCACAAACTGAAGTTTGGAATGAAAACTAAAATTGTTGTTGTCTGGCTCCAGTCTAATCCACAAGCAGCAAGAATGCCGCAGATGTGGGACAAAAAGGCACATTCAGCTATACCAGGTGTTAATGAAACTCACTGAATCTACTTTTCCAAGTGAAGTACCAATCACTTATCTGTAGGACAGGGATCCAAAACTACCCCTTAGATCTATCACTCTTTCCCTCTCTCTTAGCTATTACAAAACAATGCTTTCAGAATCTCATTTTTAATTTCATTTATCTTTGATGGCAGTGTATATTAAAAACAAAAGGCCTATTTTTCATCTCTCCTATAGGAAAAATTATTTCAATTTTTCAGGGGGTCAGTTGTCTGTCCTTTGCTCTGATTCCAGTTATTCCTAGAATGGGGTTTAATCACGAACTTTTAAACCTTTTAAAGAGGAGGATTGTAACTGAAAGCCAAAACAAACATTAAAGATGCAAAAATAATATTGCTTGACATAATTAATCCCTTTACTCCTGAATCATTTTATTTAAAAAAAATCATTCCCAAAACTAAGCAGCATGCTATAAAACTAACTATATGAAATACTGATCAGAAAAAAACCCCAAACCATTACAGCTTTGGCTGCCAGAGTGACCCAGATCCAGTTGCTAAGTTTAATTATATTGGTTTCACTTGTGCCCTGCATATAAGTGCTTTGAGAGCACAAGTCCACTGAAGTCAAGGGAAAGGTTTGTATTGACTTCTGAGGGCTTGGCTAAGGCTCTTAGTGAATAGCTTCAAGTCATACAACCTGCTGCCAAAAAAGCAGCTGACTGCACATCCAGCAGATGTTTGCAGAAAAGGGGGGAGAAGCAGAGGGGGAACTATTTTACGTGATGTGATTGTGCCAATAGCAGTGTAGCCCTTTGAAAGTGAAAGGCACTTTCACTGGTAATCCATTTCAAATATTGCAGGTGTAGTCTGAGCTGGATTTGCCAGCAAGAGTGGAAAAGGTCAGGCCAACTGTTTGCTGGTAGATAGTTAATAATCCTCTGGAGCTGCAGGGTGCCGCAGAGAAAAGTGGAGGTGTTGGGGTGCTCAGCAACTGTGAAAATGAGTTTTGGCAGGAGTTTTGGTGCCTCACAGATGCCTGGGGAATCTCAGCTTAGGGTAGATAATATCCGAAGTCTCTATCACAAAGTAAATGCAGAGTTTAGTTATGTATTGAATAGAAACATTTAAATATTTGGGGTTTAACCAACCCTTTCCTGGAAAGTCCAAAACCTTCCTGCTAAATGAAGCATAATATACCCACAGACATGCAAGCCAGGTCTTTAACAACAACCATAGGGACAAACATGCAGTTGGAAGGAAAAAAAACCCATAGCCTGTCTGTGGTAAGATTTCCTCATTCCTCCCATTGTAAAAGCCTGCATAAAGGCTTTGGCAAGTTTGTGCCCAAGTCTCCCATCAGAGGCTGATGCCTGCCTAAGGCCTTTTTCTTCTTTTGTGTGTGGAAATTTCAGCTAAGAGGGCTCAGCAAGACTCAAGAATGTGGTTAGGGAATGACATTTTGCTCTATCCACGCTACAGAAATGTTTGCCACTATCGCTGAGAGGCCCTAGAACTTTACAGGTTCTTTGGGGGCAACGTCTTTTCCCACAGCAGCCTATGGACATCTGGCTAAGTGATCAGTCTCTAAAAACACCAGTTCATGTGTGCTGGAGGCTTTTTTGGCTCATAGGAGCACCAGAAAGCACACCAAAGGGTGGACAAATGATGTCCACCCTGGGCTGCCCTCAGCTGGTGATGGGCAGTGAGAAGGGTGAGGACAACGTGATTTCTGTGCAGGTGGAAAACGGGCCCTGTGAGCTGAGCAGGAGCTCAGAAAGACAGGTTGGGCAGGAGGGGCTATGCAGAGGAGAAGCAGGAGAGACCATAAGGTAGGAAAGGAATAAACAGGAGTTGAAGTGTATTTTAGAAAGAGAAGGAAGAACAAAGAGAGGAAGAGGAGCAACTGATAGCAGAATAGAAATTTTTAACCCTCAAGCTACCAGATGCTCTTATACCGCCACTTCCTTTGCTGTCAGCCAGAAGAAACCTGACACAAAGGCCACTATCTACCCCAATTTCCCATGGACAGCAGCTCCTACTGTAAGTCACTTTGGGGGATAAGGCTCTCCCTTCGTGAACATGTCCAATGACCCCTGCACACCAATATGCTTCCTCCAAGAGATGAAGAGGGCTGTTTTCAGCTTGTTGTCTTAGAACAACCAACAGGAAATTTTTACAGAAAATCATACAATAAAATCCCCTAAAAAAATCTTTGCTAGTGGAACATTAACACTCAAGTGCTCTATTTTTGGTGTTAAACAGACCAACACTAAAGCTGATTTGGAAATCTTAATTTGAACCAGTTGTTCATGTAGGTTACAGCAGCATCTTTAATTACATTTCCAGTACAATTATTTCCACAGAAGCTCCATGCAGAAAGCTCTCATTGAGGAGAGCAGGATGGATCCCCATTCTGCTGAAAGGGAGCTATGAGAAGGAAAACAGTGGCTGAGGAAATGGAATGGTGCCTCAATTATTCCTGGCAATTAGGTACTTCTACACCTGTCACTACCGAGCTGTTCATAGGCAGTGAAATGCAGCCATGTAAACTAAAACTTCTACACATGGCCTCTGGGCATGTTTTTTGTTCCACCAGCTGTGCCCAGACTCAGTCCGTGGACATGCTTAGCCTTCAGCAGCAGCCAGTGAAGCCAGTGAGAGCTGTGTTCCGAACGTAAATTCTAACAGCACTAAACTTCCTGGGAAGCATTTAGCATCTCACTGCAGGTCTCCAGAAAGCATTGGTCTGGTTTGCCTATATCCCCTGATTATGAAGCTGGACAAAGAGCACATTAATGAAGTGCTTGGACAAAAATGTGAATGGGCCAGTGTGAGAACAGCAACGGTATGGTGCTGTCAGATGCACAGGGAAGCCATGGAACAATACCCTGGGCAGGGAGAAGAGGTGTCAAAACTCTGTGTAACTGCTCATGGCAGGCCCGTGAGCTGAGATGGAACCTGGGGAAATATTTCTGTATTTACCTAGGTGCAGAGATACTGAATGGCAGAGCTAGCCTTCATTCTGGCTTTTCATCTCAAGCATTGATTTATCAGCTGCATCACCTCTCAATATACTAATGACAATATACACATTTAGCAGAAAAAGTAGCCCAAATGTTTTGATGCATTGCCCTAGCTACAATTCCTTGCTTCTTTTTCCCCTTTGCATGTTTTTAGTTTGGATTATATTAAGTTTATTAACATACCTGCCTACAACCTGCTTCCTAGTCTCCATGAAACTGAATTCTCTGAGAATGGCTATACCAGCTCCCCAATATGTTCATGTGAGCTGTTTTACTTTACATAGCTCTTTCAAATGTGAACTGGTGCATCACCGACTGAAACTCAGGGGGCTATTTACAGCACCTGTTAATGCATCAGCTGGAGGTGTTTCAGTATTGAACTTGCACAGTGGGGGAGAGTGACTCACTCCTTCCTGGTGAAGTCCCTGAGCTCTGTCATAGCTCCAGCTGGGAAGCTGTATGGCAGACAGGACATACACTATCTGAATGCAAACATGCGACTTAGAAAGATCAGTGACTCTGGCAGCTTCTACCACACTTGAATGTTCCAAATAACAAAGAGCTTAACAACTTCTTATATGTCATGTGCTCCACCACACGCTTAGTAACTGGGAGAAATGGCCCTTAACTGGAATTAGGAGTACAGATCTTGCTTCAGATAGACTTTAAGAGAAATCTGACAGAAAAAGGACTTGCTTCCCCAGAATGAGCAATTAGTTGTCCTTGATGAGTAGAGAAAATTTCATTTGCAGACTTTCTGCTCTCAGATTTGAACCGAGGGCGTGATTAAAAATTAAATCCAGTCCTGAAAGCTATGTGAAAGATTCTATAAATCCACCAAAAAGCCAGTGACAATCTTCTAAACAATCTTCTGCTCCACCAAGCAGGCAGCCACAGACACACAAATCCCAACACCCAACCGAACCCCCACACACATGCTCTTCCTTGCTAACGCAAGTGGGGTGCAGGACAGCGGTAGAGTCAGACATTTCCAATTGTACTTCCCTTAATAAATCAATTCATTATTCAATAATATGGCAAAAAGAGTAAGATGGGAACAGACAGGCAAAGGCTAGGGATACACTCAGGTGGCTGGCGTTTCTCTTCTGCCCCGATGGGCTGCTCTGCAAAGTGCTTACCGGAATCCCTAGAGCTTTTAGAATATTCATTTTACACATCGGGCAGGTACGATGGTCTAGCAGCCAGGGGTCTACACAGGACTTGTGGAAAAGATGCCTGCAATGAAAACCAGGATATCTTAATTCAAATGCACTACAGCACAATTTACCACTTAGTACCAGATGATTCAGAATTCCTTTAAGTGAGAGTATTTCAACTGGTGCAGTTTGTGACCTCTGCAAGGACTGCAGAACTAGGTCCTATGCACACAAGGCTAAAATGATTCCTGCAGCAACTCAAGCACATGTGCACATTTCCGTGTGTTTGGAACAGAAGAAGTACATATTCAGAGACTTAGGGAAAATACACAAAATACATTAGCAAACCCCATATTCTTTAAATGTTAAAGACTGTCAGTAAATAAAAGCTGCTTGCTGGTAAAGGCAGAAATCATGTTAGCTTTTCTTAATAGTTCTAAAGACAAACCTGATTACACATAATTTAAATGTGAAGCCATTGAGGGTGTAGTATTTCTCAGGACAGAGGCAAAAGGAAATAAATTTAGCTAGGGAAAAAAAAGAGATATTTTTAATTTAAACAGAAAAAACAGTACAATGCTTTTAAAAATATTCTCTCTGACTTGCTCTTTAGAAGCTGCCCATCAGAGAAAGCTTCTACACAATTCCCTAAAGGAATTGTTGCTAATCCTGTTCTGAGTCTGAAGCGACCACCAAGGAACAACCTGAGCCCTGTAGCTGGTGGGCACCACTTTTCCTAGACATTAATTAGGTGGAGGAACTGAAAGTTTCTTGGTTAGCTTTGCCTTTAACAAACTGATAATGACTGTAGAGATCTTTAGTGCGTGTACCTGACTGGCAGACTGTATTCTCTCTTGAATATAGTAATATTCTGTTACTAGGAATGCTAGGAAATGTTTCTTCACCCAAAGTGTGGTCAGGCATTGGAACAGGCTGCCAAGGGAAGTAGTATCTAGAGGTATTTAAGATGTGTGGATGTGGCACTTGGGGACATCCTTTAGTGGTGGGCTTAGCAGTGCTGGGTCTATTGTTAGACTTGAAACACCTAAATATCTGTATGATCCTAAGGCTCTGCCTGGAGAGCCTTGGAGAGACTGCACATAGCAGTCTCCACAAGGAAAGCAATCTCCGAGAAAGCCAGAGTCTCCTAAAGTAACAAAGTAACTCTAAATATTTAACTGTTATTTATTCAGCTGAATGGGTCAGCAGACTATTGTGTCACTACAGGGCAAATTATTGCACTCCTGTGCTTTGTATCACTTCCTACAATTATGGGAAAGGGCAAACATATTCTTGGAAGTTCGATCTAGTCTAATTATATCAGTCGGCTGAGGTATCAAACCTCATTTGATCCTGTATGCCAACATGATTAATCAAATGAAGCATTGTGATATTTGAAGTTTAAGCTACCACTTTACTAAGACAACTAAAGTTCACAGCTGTCCTTCCAAACAAAACCTGTCCTAATGGATAACAACAAATGAACCAGATTTTGGTCTCTGTCCTGCTTAACATTTCCTTCCTTCTATCTTAGGAGGGGCATCCTCAGCACATCATCAGACAAGCACTCTGAACAGGTAAAAGCATAAAGATACATTTCTTAGGCATGTGTAATTTCACATTTAAAAGTCTAACCAACTTTACGACTAACAGATTTTCTTGAGTTTGTTAATTCACGGAGGGTACCGAAAGTTTATGTCTTGCCTTTCAGCTACATGAAATAATGATGAAATCCTTGTTAGTGATTGGTTTTCTTTAATTATATTATCAAATTCATAAATATGCTTATTGGAAAACATTCGAAGCATGTTTGTGCCAAAATAATCTGTCCATTTACAAAACCTGAGATATTTATTAATTTCTCAGAAAACAAAAGAGATTTCCATAATCTGTTTTGAATAAAAAATACAGTTTCCACCAAGACATTTTATCATAGACCAGAAAATCCCCTGTTGTTTTCAATTTCCAGCTTTGAAAGGCTAAGTTAAACTGGGGTTCATATTTGAGAATTTCATGATGTTTGTTTCATCATCAAAAGCTTGGAACACTTTCATGCCTTAAAGACTTTAAAATCTGAAGTTCAGTATTCCTAAAGTCAGTTTCAAAAACAATATTCTAAAATAAATCCTAACAATGCCAAGTAATTTAAATACATGACAGATCTTGTCACTTTGCACTTCTCAATACTAATTTAGCACAGTGTATTATGACTCCATTAATTTCAGATTTAATATGTACTACAGAAGGAACTTGATTATTTGACAGAAATCCACAGAATAATGGAATGCTACTGAAAATCAGATAAAGATTTGCCTTTTAAAATTTTTGTACTGCATTATACTACTAGATATCTGATATCTCTTATAATATCTGTTTTGAACATGTAAACATTTGTGCAGAAAAGCAAGGTGGCAGGCTTTGCGGATTTGAATTTGAAAGTTTATGAGGTATAGCACTATGTACATGCTTATGGCATTCAACAAATTGTCAATTGTTTTATGTTTCAAATTCAAGCAAAAGAAGGGCCAACATAAAGTAAGAAAAGAGCAACTGCAGTATTTCACTGTCACATGGAAAGACAAAGATGCAAAAAGATCAACTGCAACAAAAATCCCTCCCTTTGCAGCTCTGACTGATGCAAGTTTTAAATGGAAGGAGAGGATAGAGCCATCATGGATGATTTCAGAAGTAATGACCCATACAGGGAGACAGTAAGAGACGTTTCAAGCTCAGCCTCGGGACATGGATTTGACAATCAAACTCAAAGCTAGAAAAAAATACAGGTTTTTTTTCCCTGTTGTGTGCAACCATATTCACTGCAAAACGACGCTGATTTGGATGGGTTGAAAAGTTTCTCAAAAGAACTGCAATTGATAGCTGGCAGAGGGGAAGGCAAGATGTTCTAACAACCTCATACAAAAAGTTCTCATAGGGGAAAGGAAACAGCCGTTCTCCACCTCTCCCAGGGATAAGAATCACAATGATGCTGTTTAAACCGCAGCGAGATCCAGGTTACACAACAAGAAAGGCTTTGCCACAGTCAAGGTGGCAAAGCTCTGCAATAAATTACCAGGGGAATTTGCAGTCTTCATCCCGAGAGACGGCAGAGTGTGTTGGAAAAAGCTGCCAAGAACGACACGTGCGTGCCAGTGCCCCTGAGCTGTTTCAGAGGTGGTGGCCTCCTGGGATCCCTCCTGCACTCTCCTGTGGCTGCACATGGCTGTGCAAAGCTCACAGAGCACAAAGCAAAAGAACCTCAGTGTCCCAGAGCATTCCATTTACTGTCATCTAAATAGCACTTCACCTTTTTAACTAGACATTGCTTTTGTTTGAAATGTCTTTATGTTTTCTTTAAAGATGTAACTTTAATCACACTAGAAAAAGTCATGTTGCACTATGCCCAAAATAATAATAAAAAGAAATGTTATTATTATTATTAATAATAATATCAATAACAATAACGATAATAATGATTATTATTATAGTACAACTATTGTAAAGCATTAAGCTTGCCAACAATTTTGAGAGGCATTTTTTCCAGAAGAAGGGAAACTGCTCTCCTCCCACCTTCCACTCTTAGTCTCACCTATGCAGAAAGAGAGGTAAAGCCCTGATAACCCTAAGTAAGAGCATCAGTTGCCTGGATTAGACATAGGGCTGAAGTAAAATGTTTAGAATTTTTGTGAGAGACTGAGTAGCACTGAGTAGTATCCAGCAAGAGGGTTTGAGATTTTGGGGGGTGCATGTACAGTATTATTTACTTCTGAGGAGGACAAAAGAAGATGATGATGAGGGTGAGAGGAAGGAATCAAAGGGAAGAATGTGTGTGACGAAATAATTTTAACAGGAAGCTATGAAAAAGAGAAAGCAGGAGTGAAAACTCTGAAATCACAGTTGTTCATGGAGTGAAGGTTCAGAGGAAAAGAACGAGCTGGAACGAGGTCAGAGAATGTGTTTATTGGCGAAAGAAATGAAACAGTGAAAAAAAGAACCTATGGGGCACTCAGCAGAGATAAGGCTGAAAGAAACGTCTTGCCTTTCTAAAGAAATATAGTAAAGTTAGTAAAAGTTTAGTAAGAGGCACACACTGGGAGCAGCAGGACGAGTACCTTCTCCAAAGCTACAGCAGAAAAGACAATGGTGTTTTGAAGCTGGAAATGGAAGATAAGCAGAATGAAGTAGGGCTGTGACAAGTGATGTCACCCTGGGAACAATGAACTTGGTTATATTTGGTCTTGTGCCAGTGTCCTTAAAAACAATTTCAGAGATGTTTGCTATCATTAAACATAAAAACAGCTGCAAGTCAACACGTTTTACTTTTACCAAGTGTCATTTGCTATTTATTTAATACACTCTGTAGAGTGAAGCTTATTACTACATTCAGTTGTGGGAGCTGCCTGATGAAGACAGAGAGGAAGAACCACAAGTTCACTTAGAATTCTCAGAGCTTTCAAGAGTGGGGTACATAAAAACAGCTATCCCAGTGCCAGCAGAAAAGAGAGGACATTTGGGAAAACAGCCCAAGTCCTAGTAAATATGCATCTATTTGGCTTCGGAGCTCATCCACTGCTATACTAGAGATTTAATGAGGTTCCCACGTTAGAAACTGCACATGGCTTAACTGAGGATGCCGGAGCAGGAAAACGACAGAGTCTGTAGGTCTTTATCAAGATATAACACACTCCTACCCACTTCACAGAAACAGAAATTAATCCACTTTCTTTTTTGTTTTGGATGAGAAGATGAGATTGAAAACAGCAGGAAGAATCAAGATACCATTTCATGTTTCAGAAGTTCGAACCCATGCAAGTATGTAAAACACTGCCCTCGTGGTTTGTGTAGCAGGAAAGCCAGGGCTGGTGAAACAGCTGCTTGAGAAAGACCTTTGAGTTTTTGTAATTCCAGACTGCTAAGGCTCAAACTGTGGGATTTTACAAGACAGTTCTGCTACTGCTACCCTTTCAGCATGAGTCATTTTCTGGGTGACCTTTTATGTCAGAAGAGTGTGTCAAGAACTAAACACCACCTGTTAACTCGGTGTTTCCTATTCACTCTGCCTGATGCAATGCCATGGATGACAAAGGCTCCTTGAATTATGAGGATGGACACAAGTGAAAGCTAAAGTTTAGACATTATATATAAACTGTTGTAGAACTACCTCTGAACACCGCTTGTCTCTATCATGTAAAATTTCCAAGTTTTATTCTGCTTCCCTGCAAAAAGGCTTGATGCCAAACCAAGGTCCACATTGTCTGGCAATTTCTCATTTTTTTCTGTATTTCTGCTTCATGAAGTGAAATGTTTGTGTCTGCTTGTAGGAAAAAAAAAAAAAGAGTTCACATGCAATTTGTCATTGCGGGGGATTTATAGTAGGTCAAATTTATGATTAATCTGTTGCTTTGTGTTAGCCATTTAATGATGGCAGTAAACAGATTTAATGAATCACATGAACTAACAGAAATGGACAGTTTGTAACATTCAAATATCTACTAGAGTACAACACAGCAGGAAAATAAACAAGTATTTTGATTTCTCAAGCCAGTGAACATGACTCAGGAGAAGAAGGAAGTTCTATTAAAAAAATAAAATTTCTGCTCTATATGTGCAGCACTTCAGATCTGTATTTCCAGGGAAATCAAACACTTCCTGTTGCTCTCCTAGGGGCAACGGATCCTAGGAAATTTGCTAAGAAATTGATTTCCTTAGAGAGATCCTCCATTAGGTAACACTTCACAAATGACAATACAATAGCACAGAGATGAATACAGCTGTTAGGGGTGGCAAGAGGCTGCACTCCTGTGTCACATCACTGCAGGAGGACGTGTTGCACTGGGCATCTTCACACGAGGCACGTTTTACTCAGTACATCTCTCTCTATGGCTGGGGATTTTTTTTTGACAAAAGTTATCCTTTTCTCAGGCCCAGGACAGCAAAAGAAGTAGCTCAATGGGGAGCAAGAGCCTGCTCTATGCCTGGCTGCTCTGGCCATGAAGGGCTCACCTGCAAGTCAGAGGCAAATTCTCCTAAAGGCATTTTTTCTAATTAAAAAAACAGTGAGGTAAACAGATGAATCAAAACTTTAGTTTAAAAATCCTACTGAAGACTTCGTTATAGGCCTAGGTCAGACAAAATTTCTGACTACCACACTAAACCCTCAGGATCTCACCACCATCAACACTAGTTTCACTTCATGTTGAATAAAGAGGCATTTCAGATATCTTTACCAACAGATTTTGAATAGGCCAAAATAATAAACTCACCCTCCCCTCCCCGAGTTTTCAGGTAATGTCATCAGCGCGAAGCTGAGAGCAGAGACTGTCTCAAAGTAGAGATTATTAGAGCTAAAAGCACCTTCAATTTACCTGCAAGGCAATATCCTGACAACATCATTGGGCTTGTAGCCTTCGATACAAACAGCACAGTTATCAAAGTCTGGCTCAGTCTCCTACAGGAAAGAGAATATTCATCACATTCATTTTTTATTTTGTTAGCTAATCTCTTCATATAACAGCCTATCTGACAAAGTAAAACAGCCACTGAAGCAGATTGCAAATCCAGTAATACATTTCAAAACCAGCAAGTCAGATTTTCTCACATGTTTCCAGCTGGAAACTTGCACTGGGAAGCATGCAGATTTAGTTAGCATGTTTTAACTTTCAGAATTTTTTGCATTCTTAAC
>WAAG01089146.1:2920-25318 GCA_013390105.1 Tichodroma muraria
ATGCAAATATACACTTAAGTCTTCAGTATCAGCAATATGCTGTCCTCACTAGTGGGGACCTGGCTGCCCTCTGCCATATCACAAGAAGCAGCTATGCAGCAAGCAAATTCATGAAGCTCTTTCTCATGACATTCTGGAAAATTATTCAACTAATGGCTTGGTGGGCAGGTCCAATTTTTTGCCTCATTGTCTGTGTTCTGACTCCAACTCTGTATAATATTTTGGAGAAAGTTCGCCTTCTTTGCACTGCGCTGAGTAAATATTTTGTCAGTTGTTAAGGATGAGTTACAAAGTAAGTCCCAGCAATGTATCCAAATTCAGCAGCAAGACTTGGAACCATATTAGAACTTTTCCCAGATTGTGATTTGTAATGTATTTCAGAAGCCAGAAGAAAACCAACCACTTGAACTATTACGGAAAGGCTGAATGAATCCTTTTCAGAGCTGTGAAAATGTTTTTCCCCCCAGTTAAAAAAAAAATAAAAATTAAAAATCATTAGGGCCAGAAGAAAGGGCTGGGTAATGAGGGGGGAAGTTTCCTTTTAGTGCAGCATGTTCCCCAAGGAAGAACCAAACTGTGACACCAAACTGTCCATGTCAAAGACATATCCATACCACTGGCTGGTGAGCAGTGAGCAAAGAAAACACCTAAAGGAGGCTGCCCTCCGTCCTCCCTCCACAGTGGAACTACAGAGAAGGAGGCAGAAATGAAGACTAAACAAACACTTGCTTCAGGAACATAATTATTTGATCTCTGCTGAAGCCAGGCAATTAGTAGAAGTGATGACCACCAAAACTGAATTCCACTATTTAAGTAAACAAACATTCAGCCTATAAATTACTAAATAAAGAGAAGCAACGTGAACACAACTATAGGGCTCAGCACACATCTATAGCATCACGGTAACCACATGTTTGTAATTCTAGTGTTATGTCTAACATAAAATGTCTACAGTAATAATCTGTGTGAATAAAACCCCACAGACCTATATACAGGTGCTGTTGTTTGGACCAATTAAGAACTAAAATAAAAAAGCATCTTCTTTTCCAATAGAACAGTCCTTGCTCATACAATTTTGGATTAAAATAATCTGTATCTTGAGGTTAGTATGCCAGAGATTCTGTCTGTCCTATACTATTATGATTGGTGCCAGAAAAATATTTTTCTGTCTGGAAAGCAAAGTACAAAACCCTTAAATTGGTGAAAAGAATGCAAAGGATGAAAAGGGTCACAAGGACTGCAGAGAGAGTGAGAAGACAGAATCTGAAAAAATTATGTTGTGTATCTGAATGTTTATCTGAGGAAATTTCTGTCACTACCCCAGCTACACAACACTAATATAAATAGCAAGCCTTTCCCTTCCCTTCCCTTCCCTTCCCTTCCCTTCCCTTCCCTTCCCTTNACTTTCTCTTTCCCTGCTTCCTCTGCTTCTCCATTTTTGGTGCTTTTTTTGAGGTAAAGACTTTATATGGGAGATATTAGTAGGCTTTTTATAGAGAAGAGAATACCACTTATTTAAGCAGGAAAGTTTTTTTGACAGCATTTACAATCAAGCCTGGCTAATGGTACTAGTCCCTGATTGACCTCTGCTACTTCTGGCTCCAAGCAAAGAACACCAGTCCTTCATGAAAAGCCATACCAAAAAGCTAGTAGAAGGCCAGAAGGATTTAATTTTTGTTTCAGATACACTTTGCTATTGGCAGTAGCATCCAAAATGTCTCATTGAATCATGAGGCAATAAATTGAGGCATAAATTGATAAAATCTACCAAGTTCAATTTTTAAAAGAGTAATTCTTGACTATATTTACAATTTGCACTGAGAACTTCTCCAGTTTTGGTTCTTTGGCGCATTCATAAGCTACTATTCAGCTTCAGGGATAACACATCAGACAAACATAAAAACTGGTTTCCCCTCCTCCAAAACAACATGTTGTCTATTTTGGTTTAGCCCAGAAGTCCTTTATGTGGCATCCTCCCATTTGATTTCAGGACCTTCCTGCCATGGACGTCCTCTTAGGCCAACGGCTCCTCTGTATCACCACTGTCCTTGCCCCCATCCGCTGGGCTGGACTTGTCCTCTGTGCAGCTCTTCCCTGCCATACCCTGAGCTTTGGCTGTCCCTTCCCTGCCATGTCACAGCTCTCTCCTCCTTGCTCCCGTTGCCTGTGTTGTCCCTGTGCTCTTCTCCCTCGCTTCTTTTTTCCCTTTTCTTTTCCTCCAGAGAACTACACACATATCAGTTTTTTCTGATTTATCAGAAGTGAAGCAGAAGAGACACAACCAGCAGAAGAAGCCACAACGAGGTGTTTAGTTGTACCCTGCTTTTCTGATGCAACTTGTGCATTGGCACCTGCCTGCAACTGGAGCTCTGCAGAATGGCCAAAGTGCAACCAGCCAGGCTTCAGAGAAACCGAGCCAGTGGTCAGGCATGGAG
This sequence comes from Tichodroma muraria, assembly GCA_013390105.1. Classification (NCBI taxonomy): domain Eukaryota; kingdom Metazoa; phylum Chordata; class Aves; order Passeriformes; family Sittidae; genus Tichodroma; species Tichodroma muraria. Next base: position 5,356 of record WAAG01089146.1, read on the forward strand.
ATGAACGATGCACAGCTCTGTCAGAGGTGGTCAGAAAGGAGGAATAGAGGTCTTCTAGGGCAAGAGTACAGATAAACAGTTGTGACAGTTGTGTGCCTCACAGCACATGCTGGTTTCTGGTATAAAAATAGCTTTTTGATCACCTTTCAAAAGCAGTCAAAACTACAGATAAAAAGGGAAATAGTAAGATTCTGGGCAGAAATTCCCTTTTTTTTTACCCTCATGTCCTTTTCTGGGTCAGTCATACAACTTCACTCGAGACCAACTGGAGACAGAAAGTTAACAGAGACTGGAAGGTCCACCTAGGCCTCATGGTATTCCTGCTCAGGACAAACCCCACTGGGTTTAGGGATAGAACAATGAAAAAAGAGGAAGGGACACATTTCTGAAAATGCTAACCCAATTAAGTCACAGAATCACAGAATGGTTGGGGTTGGGAGGGACCTCTGGGGATCATGCAATACCCCCTAAAGCAGGTTGCACAGGATCATGTCCAGGCTGGTTTTGAACATCTGCAGAGAAAGAGACTTCACAACTTCTCTGGGCAACCTATCCAAGTGCTCTGTTACCCCCAAAGTAACTCTGTAACCCCCAAAGGGAAGGAGCTTTTCCTCACAATCAGATGGAATTTCCTGTATTTCACTTTGTGTCTGCTGTCCCTTGTTCTGTTGCTGGGCAGCACTGGCTGGTCCCATCATCTTGACATCAACCCTTAAGATGTTTGTGTGCATTGGTAAGATCCCCTCTCCACTGTCTCTTCTCCAAGCTAAACAGGACCAGCTCCCTCAGCCTACTTCATAAGAGACATGCTCCAGACTCCTAATAAGCTTCATAGTCCTCTGCTGGATCAGGGAATGAGGTTCTAAAAATGTACTTAAATATATTAAAAATTATAGCACACTTATATGTATTTATTTTCAGATAAAGCCACCAATTATTCTTAAAAACTAAGCATAGTCCAAATAAAAGTCATTGTTTCAACACCAACAAAAAAAGTTATTGCTTTCCTCAGCAGTCTCTCTCCATAAGGTATTCCATGTGTTCAACAACTATAAAACTTCATTGAGGCCAACTGAATGAAGAGATAGAGTCAGTGACTAAATGAGGAGACAGCAGGTAACAGAATCAGGAAATAAGGTATATGCCAGCAGAAGAGTGTAACTATACAGACCCAGTCCTCTGATCTACTCTGTTCAGCACCTGACCCAGAGGAATGCCCAGCACATGTACACTCACTACCTACGTCCAATTTCAGCTATGTACATGCACTGCCTGTCCCTTCAGTTCTGCCACATTTCTGAAAACTTGTCTGTAGGAGCGTCCGTGGATAGGATGGTCAGGAGACAAGAAATCTCTGGAGCCAGGTCTTGGAACCTGTGGTTTATTGCAAAGGGCAATTGTGGGTGCAAGGGCCCCACTGGGAGCTGCCAGCTGCAGTTCAGAGCAGGTCCCAAAGAGAGCAAGGTTCCCCAGAGAGGGAGAGAGACCCCAAAGAGAGTAGGAGAGTAAGAGACCAAAGTTCCCGTTACAATACAATAAATCTTCTGTGCTGAATATTCTAATTCTTACTAACCAATCCAGTACAAGACACAAATCCTATAGCATTTACATACAGCCTGTTAGAATCCTTACATTACCATATTGTGTTACATTTTAAACCCTAAAACCTACTCTTTTGGACCCCTTCTGCCAAGCTAGTAGGGTCTGCTCTGACCCTTGGACCTGTCTGCAAGCAGAGGGTATGGTCTAATCAAAAGGGGATTACCTTCAGCTGGCCATACCACTGTTTTCCAGTTGTTCAGCAACTAAGGCTTGGTATCTCAAAGCTTGCTTTCATTTCAATCTCACTTATAGTTTCCATATCCTCAAAATCTTTTGCCAGGCAATCATATTTATAAGGCTTTCCTGTTTCATCTTCCCCAACACTGGTCCTTTATTGGCACATGCCATGTTCAAACACTTGGTTAGAAGCAATACACCACTTTTGGTGCATGTGGCAATACAGACTGCAATACTTAATTTTTTAAGCCCAGAAAATGTGACCAAGTTTCTGCAATTTTGTTTTAAGAAATTCACATTGCATCTTGACAGCACATAAAATGACATATGATGAGGACAGGCCTTATTAAGGCAGGTAAATATCAAACAACAATTCAGTTCAACTTAAGAAAAACATTTTAAAATTTTGCTTAGAAAATTCAGTTATATGTAAAGTCTGATAATGTGTTTCTTAAGAAGCAAACCACTGGATAATACCTCACTGCACTGAAAGGAATGGCTTAACTTGTATTGATGTCAAAGGGGTAAGGAAAGATTTAAGACAGCCTTTAGAAAACCTAACACCTCCATTGTTTCTTTGTTCTCTGGGACAAGTTGAACCTTTCAGAAGCTCAATGTAGAAATTTGCCCACAGGTCCTACATCTGTGAACTATGCATTTCTTAGTTTTTAATTTATAGGTGTCTTTCATATTGCCATCTTCCACCCAAAGACCTAGTCAAGTCTACTTCTCCTAGTAATCTGGAAGGACTGGAGTGTTGTGATTCAAGCTTTGGCTACATCTTTCATTTAGACATGCTCTTGATTTTGTTAGAAGACTGCATTTGGGAAAGCTGAGAAACAAAAATTAATGGCATTGACTTAAAAAAATTACTTCTATAGCTATTTTCTACCCTTAATCTTAAGAATTATACTGAATTTAAAAATCTATGGAGGAAAACTGGTGAATTTTTAATGATTTTATTCCTTTCAAAGTATAATTTATTATTTCCAAAATTATCTTCCATAGACTACTACAACAACACCAGTCCCTGCTGATCAGAATATCATCTCACTTGCTGATCTGATCTCACTGAGAGAAAGGGAAGCTTATAAAAAAATGTTTTAAGACTAAACAGTACAACAAGTGCCAAGTTTCATTTGACTCATGCTGTGTGGAAGCTGAGGCCCAAATAGCCAATGTTCTTCTCTGACAGACACCCATGTTCTCAAATTTAAACAGATTTTATACTTGCCAGTAATACTTACAGTAACCATCAAGTTCTACTTAAGAAGACATTTAATTCATATGACACCATATACTATATTTAATTTTCTCTTTAAAATGCAGTAAGAAATATTTTGGAAAAAAACCAAATTCTTTATAAACAAATCATAATCAGTATGGGTGTGTGTACCCAGATGTCTGCGTGTAAGAGAGATTTTGGAAACTAAAGGCTTTAATTTCTCTTTTCTGAAAGGCCCTAGATTTTACAAGGTCAGAACAGGAACTTTCAAATAAAAAAAAATGTGAATGCACAGAAGGAACACACATCTGTTAATGCTGCCGTTCATACTGCAATCCAAAAAGAGCACAAGTAGAGGGATGCAAACAACATAACAATTTTGGTGTTCTGGTGGGATTTTAGAGAACCAGTAAATTTTTGTTTAGGAGCAAACTAGAACAGAGATGAAAACTCAGCATTTTCCAGCTCTAGCTCCTATGGGTACATTGCTCTAAAGAGGCTGCTGAAAAAAAATGACAGAAACCTCTGACATTTCTATTCCTTCTTCAAGAGGGAAGCAGAGAGTCTGTGAGTCTTCCTTATCTAAGTTTGGAGGCTGTACAAGTTCACAATTATGTTTTAAGGCAGAACAGGCATGTACCAGAGGTCATAAAATCCCTTTTCATGGGCTGTTTTAAACAAAGCAGAGCCGTGGGACAATGGTCAGGAGAAGCGGTCTCAGGTGGAAACCCATGGTTTGGGTTTTGGGAAGAGTCCAGGTTGCCAATCACCTGAGGTGCCCTAGAACAAGGACCAGGACTTGCACACGGTACATCTTCACTTGATCTCATGTAGAAGGAATCTTGGAAAATGTAATCCCAGTATATGCTGGGATTTGCAGACCTCCACAGAAAGGTATATTTGGAAAGGCTTCAAGATAGATGAAGCTTCCTTTCTAGTAACTTAAGAAAATGTGAAAGATCATCAGGCTCATCTCCCCTGTAACCAGGGGGGAAAAACCTCCTTGATTTACTTTCAACATCAAAGTCAAGGAGGTAGCCATTAATTTAACTATAGCAACACCTGGCACAGTTTTAACCTAGTGAGCAGGTCTTTTTATTTTGTTAAACCTACTAAAAGTGGTTTTACTTGCTTGTTTGTTTAGACTTCACCACTGGAACTCTGGGGAGAAATCTCTCTTCAGAGAGAAGCTGTTTGTTTGCAAAATAACTTGATGGGCAAAGCCTGTGGGGAAAATTGGCCCGTAACATGTAGGAAAAGCAAACAAGAGTGGTAATGGATTCAAAGGTTAATGTAGAGACAATGAAGAAATTAATTAGGTTAATGAACACATTCTGCTACCCACCCCTTCATCAAAATATAATGGCATAGTTGTACCCCAGCTCTGGGTACATCCTCAAGAGGAATGAGAATTAGACACTGCAAACAGTGTGAGATGCAACACATGGGAACATGTGCAAGCTCATAGAGTGTCACCCAGAACAGGTGACACTTTCACCTGCTAGGCTGCAACACCAATACCTTGCAGACTGCCTGCTGCCAGGCCAGGAGGGCCCTGCCGACGGCTGTTTTCCCTCCATCTGTGCACAGACCCCAGAACTTTTCTCTGAAAGTGAAGGAAACCATTATTTTCAAACACGTGCATCACTGTGCCCACTGTGGTATGGCTGAACTACAGACCCATGTGCAGGTGCAAGACTTACCCATTTCCCAACCCATCTTTATAGCTGGATTTTCTTGCACTAGTTCCTGAAAAGCTTAGAAGCAGCTACATTAACTTTCCAGCGCAGCTTAAATTCAGGCAATATTTCTGAAGTGACTCCCCAACCTTCTTTTCCCCCATTTGGGATTTAACAAACTCCACCCAAAATTCCACAACACACCTGGCAAACAATTTACTGTGACTGGCTTATTTAACATCATCTCTTCTGTACTTCTCCATTACCTCCATAAACTTCCTTGAAACTGTAAGATGCTGTAAAACAGCTGTTTATGTAAATTAAACAAAGAATAATATTCTGCCAATAAATTCTATAATACAATACCAAAATCCAACATCAAGGTAATTAATGTATCCCCAAAGCTGAGGCTGAAAAAAGCATCACACTTAAAATAGTCACAAAATTGCATGTTTGGGTTAGAAAATGTCTTTCAAAATAAATTTTTGACAGGAAAAGTTGTTTGGGTGTAGCTGAAATTTTGTAACTTTGTTATTTTTTAAAAAAAATTTCCATGCTTATAAACAATCTAAAAGGTCCATCAGGCTGCCTCACTATGGCTGCACTGGGGACCTTCTGCCTTCTCCCTGCAGTTCTCCAGAACAATGTAGCCTTGGAAGGATTTAGTTTTCCAGCACCTGACATACCAGTTCTGGGCTGTGGGTTTAGCTTCTGGCTCTCATGACAGTTTTTCCTCGTCTCAACCCAGCCAGTTTAGAGAAACATGAGTGTAACCATGAAGTACCCATATGAAGATGCACTTTAGGTTTTCACTTACTCAAGAGGAAATTATTTTGTGACTTACAGGTTTTAAATGTACAAAATAATGGAGAAAATCCCATCCTACAACAACAACAAAACCCAACCAACCAACCAACCAAAAAAAAAAAAAATGAACAAAAAAAACCCAAACCAACAACCCAAAACCAGAAAAAAAACCACCACTACAATTTTTTGCCTCCATTAATAATAAAAAGAGTAAATACAATCTACAGAAGTATGAAAATCTGGTGAATAATGGCTATGCAGACTGCTGGGTCTCTATAGTAGCGGTGTGTTTGGATTTGTCAGATGTGAGACCTTGGAAAGACCTACCTGTGCTGCATTTATGAGTAGGCATAATATATTTTTTGTAAGCTCTATCATTCTATCCAAGTAAGAGAGAAACAGAGGCTGGCTTATTTCAGGCTGCATAATAAAAAAAGAGGAATAATTAACGCAAACTAACAGTAAGGTAAACTAAGGTGCAGAGTTTGCTCCATGCAATTCCCCTCACAAGGAAGATGTTTTTTGGCATGCAACAAGAATAATGGACCGGGAGAGTTTTAAAATGAGTTTAAGGCAAAGGAACTGCACGCAGACATAAAGTGGCATCAACAAATTACAAGCTCACATCTGTCTGTAACAGCACCAGAAGCAGCTAAAGCATTACAGCTGGTAGTTAGGTCAGCCACATTAGGTAAACAGTTTACCATACATAGCTCATTTTTCTCTGTCAGGCATTACTCTTAAAATAACCAACACTGCTTCATTAAAGGTAGCTGGTGACCATCTTGCCTTGTGTGTGCTGATTTGCTAGGGATGATCAAAATGACATGCTAGGGGACACCAGACCCATGGATTCATGTAGATCGCAACATAATGGTAAGTCAGGTCCCTCTATTAAAAGAGGGTATGGGAACAGGGGTAATAAGAGATATTGGTGTTTGGGAGATTGTAGATCATCTCCTGAGATGACGCTTTCAAGGGTCTTAACCTGATCAGCTTATCCAAAAGGAAATGTAAGATCTCTCCTCATATGGAAAACCATGATACAAGATGAGGAATAAAAGTCTTTTTTAACAGAGCAGTGGAAAGCATAACAAGCTGAAGCTGGACAAGTTAGAAATTTGGAAAAGAATTAGCAGTGACAGTGAATAATGACAAGAGCAAGCTGCTAAGGAAAATAGAAGATTGTTATCTTTTCTGATCATGACCAAATGCCTTTCTGGAAGACAAACTTCAGCCAAATGAAAATTACTGGGCTCACTACAGGTGTAAGTGAAATGTTATGGCTAGTGTTAAGCAGGAGGTCAGACAAAATCACCTAATATTCTTTTCAGACCTTAAATGCCATGGATGTCTGAGTTTGTCTGTGTGGTATTTTGTTGGTAGGTGAGGACTCTCTTTCTGAGTCTGGATGAATCCTTGCCAACAATGAACTAGGAGCATGTAGCTGTGGTTAGCATGATGCACAACCAACCTAATAACTTGCTCCTGACTGGGTATCAGCCAGCTCACAACACAGAATCAAGTTACATCTGTCTGCGAAATACCATCGAGACACACCTACCCCTAAGTCTGCAAGCTGGCAAGCCAGCCAGCCTGGTGCATTTTTATAGATAAGGAGACAGGAGGCATGTCTGTGCCGTGCCCTGGAACGAGGTGCAAGGATTTCCGAGATAGCACCATGGTGTTCTCGCTGGAGCCAGCAGCAGTACAGCCATCTCAGCCCACCAGAAAAGCCTGACCGAGGGGAAGGCTAACCTGGATGCAGTGCCTTCAGGACCAAGAGCTGTACCACATGGGGACAGGCCAGGCCACACCAGGCCACAGCAAGCCCCAGGGATTACCCCGCTGCAGGGCAGGTGGGCATTAGGTTCTCTTGCTGCATGTGGTACTCAGATGCAAATTGTGTCATGGATTCTCTTCTTCTGGAGCAAGAATGAGGGCTCACGATCAGCTGATTTGTCATAGCTGGAGTTTAAACACTCCGAAAGGACAACCTGCATTCCCTTCCATCAAACTCTCAGCACCTGATTGGTGACCTGTCTCTTTTTCTCAGTGTAAAATGAACAAAAGCAACTCCAAGTGCAAAACAAATGATGTAGTCACACAGTTTTCTGTGCTCGGCATCTGAAGAGTAGAAAAATTAACAAGGTGCTAAGAATATGCACTGGACATGAAAAGAAGGGCAAATAAAGTGATAGTGGTGATAATATCATTGCCACCATATAGTTTGTCTTTACAGAAAGTACAGTGAGCAACGCATTGAAAAACCTTGGTTTCTCTGCACAGAGCTCTACATAGACAAGCAAAACACAACTTGAGAGAAGACAGAGCATGGTCTTGAGGGAAGAATGCTGTCCTAAAGGGCTTATGCCTCAGGACTGAATGCTGTGAAGAAATATTGAAGTAAAAGGGCAAATCAAAAGTGAAATTCAGATGTTTACTGCACTTAGGAAAATCTGACTCAAAATGGTAGGTTCTGGGAAGGAATTAATATCAAAGAATAGATTAACTGCTCCTCAAGAAACATAAGTACAGAGGGACACTTTTGAAAAGACCTAGAGATTTGTAAGAAGCAGCAGAAATTTACATTATATGGTAGAAGAAAGACAAAGGTAAAAACAATACAAGTTAAACTTTCAACCAAAATCTCCTTTGTTGCAGGATATACTAACTGAGACAGTCTCCTCTGGGAATGGCTGGCACTGAGTCTTCTCTGCCCTCCTTTTTAGGGTATCAGATACTCAATTTACATGATTAGTTGATAATCTCAGGTTTTATTGAATAAAAAAGGTTTTCCTGTCCTTCATGATATGAAGAAGAGCTTAAAACTGAGACCATCAGGATTAACCTATCAAGATAAAAATCACAAACTTGCATATTTCTGTGCCTCAGCTATTTTTAATCCTGACCATTCATACCTTAATGCTTGCAAGCTTACATCTGAAGACCACTGACACCTGGTGAAGAGCCCCAAAATAATGACACCAGTGTAGGACGCTCAGGAGTAATCTCTATATTTCATGGAGATATGTAAAGAAATGCTCAAGGACTGGTGCATGAGCAATACAAGCACATATGAATTCCACAGGATAGCTCCTGAAAGCATCCTGAGTCACTCGTTTTGTGGGAGGATAGTTCCTTGAAAGAATAATGTCCATCTGGAGGGGCAGAGTAATTGGAAAGAGGCACTGAGTGTAGGATTTAAACAGTATCACAGCTACTGGATATCAACTATAAAACATGGCAAACATTTCAAAAACACTTAATAATGCAAACCAGAAAACTTTAGACTTAGAACAGTGTCTTTAAAGTTAAGTTTTTTTGTAATCATAGAACCTTAAAAGTTGAAAATTCTCCTTTCCCTGTTGTGTACCAGTATGAATTCCACAAACGCATCACTTCAGTTGCTGTACTAGGAACAAAAACAGGATGGACATTAGACATTGGAAACACTCCATCTGCATTTACCACAAGGGTATTTTTTTCCCATGGATCATAACAAGGGCAGACGGGCATTCCCTCGAGGCAAACAGAGATGTTTTCAGAACATTGTGCAACAGGAATACTCCCTGACAACATGTCTATAATACTATGTTCTAAGTACAACTTTCTGTACTGCACCTTAGGCTATTTGGTGGCGGACATATTTTTCTGCCCATTCATTTTCCCTGAACTTGTGTAGAGACCATCTGAGCTAAACAGCCTTTTAAAAGCAGGACATCTCATTTAGCCACACAGATGTTCCTTACAAGTCAACAGGTCCATAAAATTTTCTGAAAAACTATCTGTGTATCATTGTTACCCAGTTTCTCAATCAGCAAGGTGGAAAAGGTTATGATGAAAGAAATGCACTTAGTCACAGAGTATCTTGTGAGCAGAGAGATTCCAACCCACTCCTTGTCCCAGCATCCAGTTTCCTTACAGAGCCTCTATGTGGCCAGAGTTTGATAAAGATGTGAAAAGTGAGACAGTGTCAAATGCCATCCAAGGCTTCCCTGTGGACAGACTTGCAAAAGAAAGGAAAGAAGATTCTGAGTTCGTTTCAGTCCCATGAGACTTCACTCAACACACAGCTCATGTAAATGCCACCCCAGGAGGCATTTCCCTAAGCACTAACAACAGGCATCCCTGTTCGACGATCCCTGCCTCGACAAGTGTGCTGGAGAGCTCAGCTTGGTTCTCCCTGGCTAGCTCACCATATCCTTCTTTGCACCTCTATTAGCACAGCAGGTTTGGTAAATGCCCTGCCATGAGCACAGCAAGTGGAAGGAGACTGTTGACACTCACGGTCTGAGCAGCTACTTTCCTTTTGCATCTCCATGAATTCCAGCTACAGTAGCCCTCCTTCCTGAGAAAAACAGTTTTTCTGTGCTGCTGATGGTCCTTTCCGTTTCACATCTGGAGATCGTTAACTGTATCCCATGTGGTCTGAGTTTTAGCAGTAAAAACACTCCAACAAATTCTAGTAAAACTGATTTATTTATATTAACTGGACACTGGATACCCAGATAATACTATATAGAATCATAGAATAACCCATGGGGAACTATACTTCCCTTCCTCTTCACATTGACATTTCACCTTGACCTGTCCTTTGAAATCAATACTAGGGAAACCTCACGTTTTAGTGGTTGGAAGTTCAGAACTGAAAAGGTCAGAAGCTGAAAATAATATAAGCATGACATCTCCTCTGTTTAGGAGAGCTTAAGCACACACGAGGGCGGAAGTCCCAGCTAAAACTCAAACTTGATGCTGTGAGGCTGTGACTTCCCTTCAGCTTACAGAAAACTCTGTTACTGCAAAGTCATCATTTGCTGCCATGGAAAGAATTATATTAGCAGACACTGAGCACATTGCTTCAAATCTTTGAAGAACATAACACTGCAGGAGGGAAAAAGATACATATATATACATTATGCAGCTGCATGAAAGAAGAGATAAATAAAGTAGGGGGAGTGCTGACTAGAGGTGTAAAAATGGGTTTAAGTTGCTAACATGGAGAAAAAATTACCTAAGTTTTGGATAATAAAATTTACTACCTTTCCAGAAGGTGGACAGTTATGAATTTGATAGCAAAGAGTTATTTGGTCAAACACCATTCCTGCACAAATATCTTTGTTTAACATTCAAGCCATTCTTTGGTGAAAGCCAGAAGGCTGTTAAATATTCTCCAAAAGTAAACTACCACAAGTAACTAAAGAAACCAAAATGTTATATTTCTTTTAAAAATCACCACAAACAGGGAGAACCAATTGAATAGCTGCAGAGTGGTTTCCACTCCATTCAAACAGGAAAAACCTCTTGCATTAGATCACCAATGTGCCTAAGTTGTGTGGCAGAGAAATAATCATTAGAACTGAGAATGTGAGAACGAAGGAGATGATGGTTTACATCAGTCAAATACTTGTTCTGTTATTTTACTTTATCAGTTTAGCTTAGTTTTGAGCCCATCACTGCAAATTTACCAGCTATCAGAGCTTTTTGCTGCCCTCAGTGCTATATAACTGTGTTGCATGAGGTGGCAGAAGACATAACACACCAGGCCACCACCTGAGGCTTGCTGCTGCTGCTGCTGCTGCTATGGTAGTGGAGCATGCTCTCACTCAGACTCTGCCAGGGAGCATGTATCATTTTGGAATTCCTGTCATGGATAAAGGTGGTGTAGTGCAGGACGTAGAAAGGCTGTGCTTGGCTGCCTTGTATCTAATTTATGGATGGGTGAACAAAGGCATGAAGTGTTAAGAGAATGCTGCAGACCACACTAGGCTGCAGCCGTGCTGTGGCGCAGCAAATTTAAACAATGCCTTTGCTCCAAGCAAGGACTGGCTCCTGGGGAAAGCATTTATTGCCCAGAATTCATCATCAGGAAAATGAAAGACAACAGGTTTTATTTGTACTGTAAATCATGTACAGGATAAGAACACTTCATTGCAGTCAGATGAAAATTGAATTCTGGTGTGGTATCTGACAAAGAGGCAATTTTGGTTTTGTTTTGGTAACTGAGACAAGTAGTATCTTTGAGATAAGGGAACCAATTAGCATTTTTGAAGACTCTTGTGTATCATTCTCACTTAAGGAGGATAAGGTATTGGAAACCATAACATGATGGAGAGGGTCCAGTACTGTAAGAAACTAGATTTGAAGAATTTGAAAGCACCCACAATTGAGCCTTCTGGCTTATAGGCCAGCGCAGGAAAGCTGATGCAAGAGATCTGGCAGGGAGTGAATGTCTGCCAAATTCCTACTAATTGGTAATAAGGATAGCTGATGAAACTGGTCTCTGAAAGGAAAAATAAAGCTTGAAACCTCACACCAACTTCTTCAGGCACAGAACTACTGCTGAAGAGAGTAGTAGATCCACGTGTGTGGATAGATATAGGCTAATGCCTATAAATAGCTCCAAGCTGGCAGCACTACGGCAGGAACAGAAGCCAGACTGTGGTAACAGCCGGCTTCGCTATAGAAATTTTCATCTTAATGCCATCTTCCTTCTTCCTGTAGGAGACGCATTAAAAACAGGCCTGGATAGTATTTTAAAACTCTATCAGGCTTTCAACAAGGTTTCATAAGGTTACATGAGCAATATTTAAAATTCATTTCAGAAATTCAGTTCAATGTCTATGCAACACACACTAAAATCCTAGGTTTCACTGTTTACATGAAAATGCCAAGGAACATGACCCTTAAATACGACTTTTACATTTAGTCTCTTAAGTTTTTTCTACAAAAATAACAATAGTGGTAAGGAACCTTAAACTGAAAGACTTTAGATAAATTTGCCAGATTAAAGAAGCAACTATCCTTTACTCCTTTTGCTGCTGTTAATTTAAACCGACAGGCAATTAATTTTAATCCTCCAGAATTAATGTCACATCTCTCAATTAATAAAAGAATATATAAGCCTAAGTAAACAGTCTTTAATACTCTTGTAAAGTTTAATTCATTTGTTTGCAAAGTGATCTGAGATATCTGGAAGATTAAGTACTATTTTCTTTTCCTAGCAAAGGTTAGAATATGATTGGGATTACTGCTGCAGTAATACACGTGAGACTCGTTTCCATGAACATAATGTAAACAATAGATTCTCAAGTGTATTTCATCTGCAATGAGTGCACTGAGTTATATTGACAAAAATAAGAGAGAAGAGGAAAATCATAGCACTTTTCTACCCTTCTGAGGTTGCTGGGGTTCTCATTTCTTGCAAGAGTAAATGAGGACAGTCATGCTATTCTAACATGCACTGACAGGAACTGACAGGTCTGTGTCACCTGTGAAGGGACCAAGCAGGGGCTGGTTCTTTTAAAATGTTGTGCAGTTAAAACACTATCAAAGAATTTTCAATGCCAAGGAATTTTACATATTATTATTTGTATTTTGAAATTGTAGTCACAGAATGTTCAGACTTGCCCTTCTCTGCCTAGCAATGTATAGGTGGGATCTTCCATGCACAAGTCAACTCGATAAAATATCAGGTTCTCCACAGAATGTTCTTCCTGACACTGTAAAACTTACCAAGAGGCTGTACAGTATTATATTACATGGTAATGGTATTTCCAGAAAAAAAAAGAATTGCACATGAATAGGGCAATGAAAGTATGCAGGTAACCATGGCTACTGTTGTGAACTAAATAACATTTTTTGTACAGCTGTGAATATTTGTATTACTGCCAGCTAAGCCATAGAGTTCAGATCTGAGACAGAACTGGTAAACACTGAATTCTCGCCTGAAGAAAGGTACTTCCCAAAGTGGATCCAGGCCTCTACATAGTGCGCTACTCTCTCTGGTGTAATTTTGTCAAGTAAATATACACCTTATTACCCCAGTCAAAATAATCAAAATACAGCTCTTCATGGCCACTTCTTACACCTTACTGTCAGTGACCCACTTTTGTACAAGTTATTTTTTGTCTTAGGGGTATTTTTATTTCCTCTTACCCACAATCACAACCATTGATATAACTTCTGAAATAGCTTTGACTCCATAAAAAAGTTTCATACTTCTGAAAGATCATTAAAAAATTTGCAGCTTCTCAGCTTTCCTTGATCTTGGTTAGTGGCAACACCCACCCACCCCCTTCAGCCCCCTGTCCCCTACTTTGGTCCCAACAGCATTCCTGGACAACAAAAGAAAAAAACATTTCCTAAATGACAGGGCATGGGCACATGAGAGGGAGCTCTTCTCCCTTGACATATTTTCAGTTTCCAAGTTCATCCTTCTTAAATCATCCTTCTGTTTACATATCAGCGTCTCTCTTCTCAAATCAATCATCATCTGAGCAGCAATGGAAACCTAAGGGATTTCCCTCCTTACAGAGAAACAGTACGCCCAAAATCAAATTATTTGAAATAAGTTGTCAGTAGTTACTATACTAAAAGAAAACATAAACACAAAAGCAGTTGGTGAGATGAACCTGTACTTCCAGTGATATAAACAAAATGAAAATAATGAAACGCCTATTGTAACTAAGTGAAGCAGGACTTAGAGCAACATCTCCCTATTCAAAAATTGAGTCACTTCTTCCTTCCAGTAGAGAGTAAGTTTGAGAACCAAGTGAATGCTCATTCATTCACTGTGAATTTTTTGTCTTTGCCTGGTTTGTAGAGAGTGAATAATTTCTTAACAAAAGTACTGACTAATGAAGCAAACGCAGATTCACTTTGCAGTTCAATCTTTAATAAACTGCCTGTAGCTTCAGGCAAACTACAAGTTCCATGTTTTCGTTTCTTCTCTGTAACACGGGGAAAATATTCTTTTCTGCCAGTCCTTACCTGTCCATTCATTTAAGCTAAGAGAAATTTAAGGATTAAACATCTTTTGTCTGTATCAAGAGTGCAACTTAGATAGAAGTACAGGTGCTCTTTAAAATGGTACTATCTACAAATATAATTATTAATAGCTGAATGGCAATATATATTATGTATTTCTCTCTATGTATGGGAGAGGGGGTGTGTGTACATATATACACACAAACACGATACATACACTATATATACACATTAGATACATACATGCATGATAAATGTATTACCAAAGATTTACTATATATAGTAATCTTACCAAACTGATGTCATGGAGAATAAAACTATGGCAGGCTCAGTAGCACAGTATTCAGACAAACAACTGGGAGCTCTAAAGACCCACAAACTCTGGCAACAGTGGAGGCACCAAGTGTGCAAAGCAGGGCATTCTTTTGCTTTCTGCATGCACAAAAATGCTGGAAAAAGAGAACTGTTCTGTAAAAACAGTGGTCACAAGAAACCAAATGAAGCTAAATTTCTGCATGTTGGTCTAAAATAAACTGTGGATGCCATCTTCAATATACACTGGGTACTTTAAACTTCCCTCTCAAGCTTTTCCTCAGTGAAGTACAGTACACACAATTATCACCTCCATGTTCTATGGCCCTCTCCAGCTGACTACTATTAGCACCTCTTTATTTCAGCATTTGGTTTCCTCTACTTTGTTTTCTGTCTTCTCCTCCTTAACAACCTATAAGGCTATCACTTTTTCTCTTAGCTTCTGCCTGACACATGATTTTCTTTCTCCTTCAAATTCCCTCTTCTTTTCCATCTTTCATTCCTCTGCTTCAGGAGCAGACACCAAAACGCCATCCACCTTAGTCTCTGATCTAAGAATATGTATATTCATCTCCTAATATGATTTGCACCTATATGAATTTTTAAACAACTTGTAGCCAACAAAATTTTGTTTGTTAATGGAGAAATCAGTAAATCTGTGTATTAGTAAAAAGACACTTCTAATGGATGTCCTTAATAGAAAATTATATAATTTCCCATTCCTTTATTTTAAAAACAGCCTTAAAATGCAGTTTGCTAGACCAACGTACATATTTCCTCTTTCCCATAAATAGCTAATAATAAAAAAAAAAATCTACATTACATATTGCATTTGTAAAAGAAGCCACAAAAATGTGCATTGCAGTGACTCAGCAAGCTGGAACCCTGTATACTGGCTTCATAGAAAGCTGGTAAAGCTCAAAGTAACAGAATAAAAAGCTAAAAGCCCCAAGAAGCATATAAAACGTCTTCCTGTTGGAAATAAACTGAAGGATGTGATTTGACTGTTACAGCCATTTTTATAAAGAAGAATTTCCCTTCTAAGTATATTTGACTCTCTATAGCATGCCTCATGTCAGCCTAGAATTTTTATGATATACCAGGAGCACTAAATTTGTACATAATGATGAGTAATGTTATTATGTGTAGTAGAGGCCACTTGTGTTGTGCAGCAGAATGGACAATACCAACTCTAACTCTTAGCTGCATTTGCATCCATGAACCTCAAAGGAATCTGCAGCAGGCAATTCATCTTTTCACCGTAACTGAATGAATGGGATGCAGAGGCACATGTATGGGAAATCCCTCAGAGGTCTCAGCAAGCCCCAGCACGGTGAGGAGCAGAGGGCAGGCACAGGCAGTCTGGTCTGGCACAGCAACCCGGCCCTGCCTGGGACACAGCCAGAATCAGAGGCACAGTACCACAAGTCCTCTGACAGACAGCAGTGTTTTTCCAACTACCATTACAAAGCCCCACAAAACACAGGCACTAGCTAATGAAGACTTAAAAAAATGCTTTTGATCAAATACTACATAATTTCCCTCAGATTGTTTAGTAAAACAGATCTAGAAATAAAAATAGAAATATAATGATGGTGTTTAAGCAGCACTTCAAATACACAGCATTATTTGTTTTGAAGAGAAAGCAAGCTATGAAGAGTTGAAGGGTATCAGTTAATAATGCAATGGAGATGAAAGAGCAAATCATGGAATGGCTGCTGGTCTGCCTTTTGCCATTTTGAGACACTCCACACCATCTGCTATTTCTCCATGGTCAGAGCTGTTTCCTGCTCAGATAACTCTGGTGTCAGAGGGAGGGAAAGGGTCACCTTAGTCAGACTCAAGGTCTCTGACAGAAACAAGACACCTCTGAAAGGTTATGGCTTTTCCTGAGTAAGGCACCAGGATGGAACTTGGGTGCGTTACATAAATGTCCAAAGGTAGAAGGGACAATTGTAGAACTGCGCAACTAATGGCAATAGCTTACACATCTGTCAAAAACACCCTCCATGCTACAACCTGAGTCTGAGCCTCTTGCATTTGAGGAGTTACTAAAAATGTACACTGTTTTTACTTATTTGTATCTATATGGGAAATTTTAAAATATGAGGACTGAACATAACAAGTTATGTTAAAGCTTACAGTCCTCCACAAGCAAAGGTCCCAAGGTTATCCCCAAATTCTTGATTTCTGCCTATTGGCATGTATAAAACATTACTGCTGTGGCACTATTTCAACATATTAATCATCTGAATATGAAATTACTTCTACAGAAATTATGTCTGTTTCCAAACACAAAGACACGTAGAAGACAGCATTTAACAAAGAAAAAAGCTACTTCTAAAAAGTGGTAATTTTTTAAAAAAACGTCAAAATATTTCCTTGTATTAGTTTTCCTGAA
This sequence comes from Tichodroma muraria, assembly GCA_013390105.1. Taxonomy (NCBI): domain Eukaryota; kingdom Metazoa; phylum Chordata; class Aves; order Passeriformes; family Sittidae; genus Tichodroma; species Tichodroma muraria. The sequence goes on from WAAG01089146.1 coordinate 22,328, forward strand.
GCAATAATGATCTCTGGATACAAGGAGAAGCAGTATTTTTTATTCCGTCAACTTCAAGGGCTGGAAAAAGCATATAAGCTTTTGGGCTCAGATTCCCTTCACCAGGTCTGCTGATTCTTCTGGTATTGTGTCCATGTGAAATAACCCACTTTCCAACAATGATAAATAGGTAAAAATTCTGGTCACTGAGTTAGTACATATGCCTTCAATTGAAGGAAAAGCTGTCTGCCAAGCTTCAATCAAGTAGATCATAGGTCCATGAAAAAAAGAATCTAAAAGGATGGAATTCAGTTGCTATAGTGGCACATTAAACAAATAAATGAGATACCATGGAATGCTGCAAAATATTTGTGGTCTGATTAAGTCATATTTGCCACATGTGTGAACACTAACAGCACAGTTTCGTAAAGTGGGTACAATATAGTACAGTCCCACTTTCACTGTATGCAAAGTCTAATTCTTATCTGGGTGCCAATGGTAACCAATGTGTACAAGGGTACATAACACTGCATTTTACTGTAATCAGAAGGCAAAGATTATGTATTCAAATAATTTATTTAATCCCTTAAATACATAAAGGTAGACAATAAATGCTTATTAAACTATTATACCTTCAAAGAGATATTTGCATCCTTCCTCGTGTTTGCAAGACCTGCTAAGGAGACAAAGCTCTTCATCGTGATAGCTTCCAGGATGACTTACATATAGAATGCTTAGAGTATACAACTTGCAGCTGGCAGCTGAGTTATTAAACCTTCTTAAATATAACCCATTCCCCTCGAAAACATTCATTTTTTTTCCAGTGAAATATTCACTTTTCTTGATAAAAGACTTTGAATATACTCATTATTATTCATAACAATGTATCCCGTAATGTTTGACTCTACTATCTGCCTGTGTTCTCTGGAAAAAAAAACTCAGGGAAGAAACTAGAAATCTATTCTGTTAAAAGATAAAACAAGTGTCTGACTTAGCAGAGAGAAGAAAGCACATATATTCTTATTGAAAAATGCATACCACTTATTAATGCATTTTGCATTGATTTTAAAGTTGAATGTTTATTTATATTTATAACCTGTAACTATATATCTGATAAATGGTGCAGTGGCAACAAAAAATGTACCATCTTAGGCATTACAAAGGAGTTTTGCACAGCTGCAGCAGTGTCTACAGCAAGCAATAAAAGCTATACAAAAAGTGAGTGTTAAAACAAAACCAGCATTCCCAATGTTGTCAAAATTATGTGAACACTGGCCTTGAATACTTCAAGGGACAAGACATTCACAGTTTCTCTGGACAGCCTCTTCCAGCGCTTCACCACCCTCATGGGAAAGATTTTCTTCCTATAATGTCAAAATTAACTAACTTGCCCTCTTTCAGTTTGAGTGAACCAATGCATTTCCATCCCACATCACTGCTGGTGTAACAAACAAACTTAGCAGTCCGGGGCCAAACTCTGCTTCTAGGAAACATAGCTCAGTACTCCACACTCAAAGAAAGGCTAAGGCTCCCTTCATGAGTCCTTTTGGGGCTTTTCTTTGGTTATTTGCTTTGTGCCCATAGTAATCACTTTAACAAACATTTGTATGAGTGACTTCAGCTGAAAATCTGGCTTTAAGCTTTCACCATCAGTATTATTACTATCAGCATAAATAGGACTTCCAGAGTTACACCTAGCTTTGGCTGCTAAAGCAAGGCAGTTTGGAACACAGACAGATCACCTTCTTACCTCTGGTATTTCAAATATGTGACCTTCCAGCTCACCTGCAACCCTCAGCAAACTGCATCAGTTTTTAATATGCAATGCATTTCACACTTCACAGCTGACGTGGAAAAACAAGGGTCGTTTTTGAACACAAGACTCTAGATTTGAGAGTCAAACACATAACCAAGATAATATATAGCCTTGTCAGACAAAAATATAGACAGATGCAAAGACATCAATGTCATTCTATGGATGTCACACAGGTTAAGTTTTATATGAGCACAGGCCTCATACTCTTGCGTGGTTGCGGGTGGTTTCAATCTTACACTTTTTCCAAGTTTTTGAAGCACTGGCATGTCACTGTGCAAATATTACTTTACCTGACCTGTAAACTTACATCCAATGCCAGCAGAAGCAATTCTCCTCACAGCAGCATCCATAAGCCATTTCTTTGCTCTCAATTCCTCAAACTAATACATCTCAGGGAAGTCTGCCCAGTGAAGAGATGGAAGAAAACATACTCTTCACTTCATCTCTCTTACTGTTTATTTCCTTGCTTCTCTCCTCCTCCTCCTCCTCCCTGAAGTCCTCTTTGGCATTTTGAGTCTCTTCCAGCTTGTCTACATTATTCTGTGGCTCCTTTTTTATTCACTTGCCTCATCTGTTCTTTATTTTTTTCTTTTTTTTTTTTTTCCCTAGGTAGGAGTTGAACAGCATCAGCTGACTTTTTAATTCATCTCTTTCCTCCCGCCTGTCTTTTCCTCCCATTCAACCATCTTTCCTAACCTCCCTTTTTGTGCTCTCTCTCACTGGCTCTCTCCCCTTCTTGCTTCCTTTGGTAGCAACTCCGCAACTCGATGTTGACACTAGATGCTCTTGTGCTCTCTGCTAGCAGACTGAGTTACATGACCTTGTCAACAGAAGGTGGTTAAACTTCTTGAAAGAGATTTCATCTGGGGATTTCAGCTCTCAGGCTTTTCATTTTCAATGTTCACACCCAGAATAGGGCTTTCAGGTTTTGCTGTTACAAAGTGCTTGAAGAGGTTTTAGAAAAGGTTCCTTGTTACTAAGGTTTAGGGACATTTATACCAGGAGGAGCCTCTGTGTAGGTTTTCTCCAGATTAGTGGAAATAGCAAAACAATTGGAAAAATTCAGCATCTGTGTTCAGTTAAAAAGCTGTCTTCACCTTACCCTGATGAGTGTTCTCTGGCAGATACATAACATGGTTAAGGCCAGCTTCTCACTTCACAAAAACTGCCGTGCTGTTAGTGTGTTAGGCAAAGGG
>WAAG01089151.1:0-11425 GCA_013390105.1 Tichodroma muraria
GTAAGATATAGTGATCTGGATTTAGAAGCCTAATTCTAACAATTTTCTGCTTTTCAATTTCTTCTAAATCATTATGGAGCAATTAAAGCAATAAATTACAGTCATTTGAAGAGCAATGCATTTCAGTGTCATGATTCTGCATATGTGAAGCAACTACCTAAAGAAAAAACCAAACTGCTAAGATTTGTAAAAAACCCTTGTTCTTATTTCATTGAAGTCAAGTTTGTATTCGACTTGGTCAGGGAAGACTTCAGGATCAAGATGGCTTGGTAAGTCACTCTTTGCAGGAGTTTTTAAGAAACCAGAATGATAGACTTCATTTATAGCATAGCTAATTTTCAAGAAATTAAATGAAAGTAGTGGCCAGTTTGCCCAAGTGTGTGAGTAATTTGAGAAAAACATACCTACATGTGTGCTTTTGTTGAGCTCAAAAGCAGGCTGGGATGCAGAGTCTCAGAGGATTTATACCACAATTTTTTTTATTTTTTTTTTTTCATTTTGACACTCAGTAAGGCTTCAAATCATACTATTCCTTAGTCAAAAGATCAAAAAGTTTATTATTATTAGGATTTGGTGAGGAAGAACACAAAACCAGCAGTACGGATGGATTATGCCCCTTCAGATGTTTGAGTTTATGTAACTGGCAAGGCTGCTGGGTCTGTGAAGGATGTGTTCTAGTAAAAGCTTCATAGGAGATAGGATATCTTCTTGGAGATAGGATATATATTTTTCATTAAGAAATTTGCGAAGTATTGTTCAGAGTTCAAACTGAACCCTTGTCATAGCACAGAGAGATCTGTGTAACTGAATTCATTTTATCCAGACTTGTCTCTTATTGATTTTAGCTGGAATTAATAGCAAAATTAGAAGTTTCAAAATGGTATAACAATATATTGTAGGTAAGTTACAGCACTCATGGACTACTGGAAGTGGAGGAACTGGAGGACCTGTTCTGATGAGATAGCCAGTGCTGACATTGTATTTTAGTCCGTTATTAATGGTGGTGTTTGAAAGCATTTGTGTCATTACTGAATCCAGACCAGTAATTATTTGCTGATCACTTCCACAGGGTGATGTCACTGATCACCAGGTTTAGTTACAGTATAGAAAAATTATTGGCAAAAATAAGTCTGAAAAAGAATTAGTTTTCTATTATACTGCATTTAATTGTAGTTTTTATTGCAAAAATTTAACAAGACAAAAGCAGTGTATGGGTGAAATGGGATCACAGTTTCTGAAGCTGATCTGGAGCAGTGCTGGCATTGCAGGGGTTTAACATGGAACTGCACATTTCTGGGTGATACTCAAACACTTCCAGCTATTTTTCAACCCAGACTGCAAGGCAAGAGGGACTGGCACCAACTCTATTCATAACTACATGACAGAGCTGTAGGGGTTTCTTTGTGGGAGTTTTTTCAAAACTGTGGTTAGGAAATCACTGCATTCGTATCAAGATCAAAATGATGTCACATCAGGCACATTATGTCCACTGGAAGCTGAAGTCAGCATGCTGCTGGGTGCAGATGAGCTATCTTTAACTGAATAGTTTAGGCTGATCCAGACACCCTACTTTTTCTTCTTTCTTCCTTTACTCATTTTTCTCCTAACAGAAACACATGATTTCTTTTAAGTGCATTAGACCCTCAGAAGTGACTCATCATATTATGGGTACCAGCAGAATTAACTATCATGAACAGAGGAAATTTTTAAACTCAAGATATATTGTTTTATCTAAGTTATAAACCTTTGAAATGAAAGTGTTGTCTTAAAAAGCATATAGTCTGGTAGTAGTATTGTATCTGCCTCTGTAACAAGAACCAGAGCTACAATTAAAAATACTTATTATTTGAAGTGATGTCAGACTTCTATAATACTGATTATAAAAGCAAGCAAGACATTTTAGACATTGTCTCAAAGTTTGTCAATTGAAAAAACTGAAATACCATGAATGCAAAGATTCCTGATCTGGAAAAATATGTGTAAAATTAAAACCAAATATATCATATACAGTGACAATATCTGAAAGAGCTGGAATGCCTATATGTGTACTTATATACCTGTGTATTGTCTTTGCATAGATACTCACACATACAGAAGATACTGTAGTGCTTCAAGTTTCCTTCTAGCTATAAAACTAATTGCAAATTATTTCTTTTTGTTCTTCTCACAGCTGAATTTTTATTCCTCTTGTGGGGTGTTTATCTCTGCTATGCAGTGCGGACAGTCCCATCAGCATTTCATGAGCCACGTTATATGGCTGTTGCAGTTCACAATGAGCTCATTATCTCTGCTATATTCCATACAATTAGGCAAGTGATCTGTAGATCTAGTAATTAACCATTTATCTTTCAGGTTTCCTATAGTGCAACTTAAAATGGGTGAATGGGATAGGTTGCATAATGGAAGGTCTTATAAATATTTGTTTCTGCAAATTAAGTGCTTACTAAACTTAAAACTGTTCCCATGGGATTCAAGAATATGAAATTTTATAATTAGGGTTTTTTCAGTATAGTTAGGTGATATTTTCTTAGATCAAAGTTTAGTCTGTGTGATAAACTAGGTATAGCAAACCAACTGTCTGTCTTCAGTTATCTACATACTGCTCACTGTTTTGTATCCCTAGAAAAGCAGCAGGTAAGAATGTTGGTTTGTATGAACTTTTGCTGGTGTGTAACAGATTGGTGACTTGCAGCTGTATGTTAAGATGATTGTACTGGTTTGGGCATGAAGCATAGTGTTTTATATGCTGACATAAAAGAATTGTTATACATATGATGCTGTAGCAGTAATATAAAGCCCATATTTCTTCTAAAGTCTATAATGAGCTCTACGTTTCATACTTATAAATTATTTGGGTAGTAACAAATAAATAAGGGTCTTTGCTAGAGCTACAAGAAAATTTACTAAATCTGGCTTTCCTACAGAGTACCCTGTAAAAATGAATTGATCCTAGAAAATGCAAAAGAGCAAGATAACATGAATTTCATCTCATCCTGTGAAGTCTCTTAAGACTTTCTTCTGACATTCTCACACCTTCTTTTGCATCCTAACAGACTTTGTCTACTAAGATTTTTTCTTTTTTTTTTTTTTTTACGTTACTTCATTGACAGTCTTCAAATACTCTTCTCTGTTCCTTGGTCTGTCTTGGCACTAACATTTTTCCTTGTCTTCTTGATTTGTGCTTTCATGGTTTTTTCTGAGTAAACATCAGCAAAGCACATCCTTCGTCTTTGTTCCTTCCTGGTGCTCTTTTCTCTTATCATTGTTACACAGTTCACTGCATTTTTCAGGCATGCCATTTTTTTTCTTCCCCTTCTCCTAACCCTGTATCTCAACACCCACATACACACAAAATCTATACTCCCTAACACAAACATCTGCAAAGTTATTGTTTAAAATCTTTATTTGATGGAAGCATTTTTCTTTTATTTCCTGATAGATGTAAAATTCACTTACAATACTTTTGAGTTTATTATAACCAATATGGTGGCTTCTCAGACATTTTCCCCCATTACTTTATATTCCTGAACTGTGTGTTGAGCCATGTTAGAAGATACAGTTCAGAGCTATTTTATGGGCTGCAAGTTTCTTTTAACAATAGAACAGGAGGCAAGTAGCCTTGGATGAAAGAGGGGAAGAGGGGAAAACGTGGCATTTTAATACATGCTTTATGAAGGAGACAGAAAGGGATTAAGTCTTTCAGTTTGTCATATTGACAATCCTGTGCCTGCAGCCTAAGGTCTGCTGATCCCATCCTTCCTTCTTTTTTTTTTTTTTTTAATTTACATTTTGTATTGATTCTTTCCCATCTATCTGATATATACTAGTTTGTTGAAGAAATGCTGTGTAGTATTTATAGGTAAGATTGAAAAAAAAGTACATGATCCCTCCTGAGATTATGTCCATTTCTGCATGCACAACTCTTAATCCATTTCCTTTTTTTTTCCTGGATGCAACTGAAAGGGCGGAAATGTAAAACTTAGATTTATATGACATACCGGAATTGTCATGAAGTTGATAGTACTGGAGCCTTGAAGGACACCTACAAGGCAGCCATCCAGTTTGAAAACTCCCAGAGCTCGTAGAAGATTTATGTGAGCACTAAATAAAACCTTGAACTGTTTGCATTTTGTTTTCCTTTGAAAGTATTCCCATTTCAGAAACAGAGGATTCTGGATTATCTTCAGATCAACATAGTATTAAATTCCTGCATTGCTCTTTCTCTTATATTTCTGAGAAACCCAAAATTTATATGGAAAATAGATTTCAAATAGAAATCCTATCTTTGCTAGGGCTGAGTGATTACTACAAATACGTGAGTTTGCGTTCAGAGGCATGGATATGTTAATCAGTCAAGGTCTCAAGCAAAAAGCAAGCAAAAAAGCCTTCACAGAATCTGAGGACTAGATCTGTTAAGTGTTAGCCAAATCCAGTGGCCATCAGGATGTGGGTGCTTTTCCCGTCCGTCTGATGGATCTGGCTGCTGCTGGTTCCTTTGCAGGCTGAGCAAATCCACGTCAGGGCAGTCACACAGCACCTGGCTGGCCACAGAGGCCAGCGCAGGTCCAACACACACAGCCTGCTCCAGTTCCTCCTCTGCAGCTGGGCCTGGGCTGGCACTTTGGGCCATCCCAGGGGCAGTCACCCACGTGCTGCCTGAGGTTTGTTCGTCAACTGCACATGCACACATGCACCATGGAGAGAGTGGTGTCACACACAGGAAGGATTTAATGAGAAGATGGGAGATAAGTCAGGTACAGAGCTCAGTGACAACTTACTTCCATGTCACTAGTCATTTTATCCCCCCTTCTTTCCATGGTTGTTTTTCCCCCACCTACCTTATCCCCTCTCCCAAACAGATAACCCACCCTCATTATTTTTGTCCTATTGGTCACAGTTTTGCTACGTCTGTACTCAAATTTGGCGTTTGTGATGACATCAGCTAGGTAATCACAGTATTATCTGCTGTTACTGATATGGTTACATCAGTGCCACTGATCTTGCAAGTTCTGCTCCCTCCAAGGTCCTTCAATTACCTGTGAAGTTTGGCCACCTTTCAAGTGACTCCCTATTAAACACCTGTGAAATCTTTCCATCCCTTACATCACTGTCTGTAACTTTTGTTCACTTTTTTCTCTGTTATTTGTTACATCCATCAGTTTCTTGTGTCATCTTCATCAGTTCAATTGTGTTCAGTTTGCTAAATCTCAGGCCTGAGCCTTCTCATATTCCTGCATACCCCAAAGCAACATCTCTCTAGGAATTAATTGGAATATTTTGTTTTGTTCATAAAGCATTGCATTTAAAGTATTAAACAAGTAATTATGACTGTATTATTACAGCGTGTAAGCCAGTGTTTCATGCCAGACTATTTCTGTTAACAAAAGCTTCTTCAAAATGTGCATCTGTGAACTTGGATAAGTTGCAAATGTCATTTCTATATGAATGATTTTTGTATACCTGGAAATTGCAAGCCAGCAGTACATCCGTTCATCCACTTCACTGCTTACTGCCTCTGTCTTTGGGAGCTCACTAATGCAGACGAGCCAAGCATGCTTCAGCTTTAATTGCACCGCTTGTTCTACCACTCCTTTAGAAAGCTCAGCAAGGAACTGTTTTGTTTGAGAAGTTCAGCCACACATTTCCAAGCATTCACAGGCTCTTGGACCCCGCAGCAGTGAACTGGGTGGTCCTGCAATAAAGACCATTTGTCTGCTCCCTGCTAAAATGCATTTCAATTCAGTTCTCCCTTGGATGGCTTATCAGCTGTACTCGGTAGCTGTGATCTGTGGACATCCTGTGTTTATAAAGTGCACTGCAATTCATCATAGTACATGTGCTTAACCTAAAACCATCCCTTCAGCTCCTTAATGTATGTAAGCTGCCAAAATTCAGGCCAAAGAAACTATGACAATGTACACAAAATAAAAAGGGAGCTCAGTGGAGTGAGAAAGTTGGAATAAGCAGTATAATTTGAGGTCTGTTGTTTCTTTTTATATTTTAGTTTGTTGATTGGGGTTTTTTCGGTGTTGTTTTGAAATTTTAGCATGTAGGAAAAGCGTGTGGATGTAAATTTTAGTCTGTGTGAAAGGAGTACAGAACAAAACCAGTTGTATTTGGCCATTCAGTGAAAAGAAACTTAAGGAATACTAAAGATATTAAATTTAATGCACTGGAGAAATGCAGTGAATTGCAACCCTGGATTCTATTTTCAGATTCATTCTGGCTTCAAGACTTCAGTCTGACTGGATGCTGATGCTGTTTTTTGCACACACACATTTGACTGTGACAGTCACTGTTGGGCTGCTTCTGATCCCTAAGGTATTTGAGTTTGCTGTCTCTTCTCTTTTGCCAAGACTGAGGAAGATAAATGTTGTCACGCAGAAGCAATTCTGTGTAAATCTAGCATCAACTGATAGAAAAGGGGGGTTTAAAATTTGGCTATTTTACCTTGAAAGCTGTATTGTTTTTATTTTTAAAAGTATACCTTTTCAAAGTTTCTTTCTTTCAGTTCTAAAAATTCCTGGAGTTTAAAGTACTTAAAATGTTGATATGATTAATACAAGAAGGAAAGAATCCTGCCTAACGGGGCTTTTTTTTTAGGTGTTTGTGTGACCGCGCTGCTGCCAGAGTTAGCTGAAATCAGACAAAGAACTTAGGCAAGGGCATAGAAACAGTGGAATCAGGAGGTTGGACTACCCGGGAGATAGGGAGGTAGGGATTTAAACCAGGCAGTTACAGGCTGAAAAAGGAGAACCCTTTGCAAATCGGAGCCTGGGATAGACAGATGCTGCACACTGGGAGGAGACGTGCCCATGACAGGGAGCCAGGAGCAGTGCTGGGTGCCAAGATAGGTGTGTGGGGGCACGAGTAGATGGTGATGGCAGGAGTCAGGGAAGAGCAGAGAAAGCCCCCGAGCTGCAGCTCGGACACCTCCCGTGGGCGCCGGGAGCGAAGCCCCAGTGTTGCCTCACCAGGGGAAGGAGGTCTGCAGGCAGCTCCTCCTGTCCCTAGGAACAGTCCCCAGGAATGGAGAACTTCCTTCTTACGACATTTCTGTCTTAAGACATTTCTGTTCTTACGACAGTACCCCTGTAAAAGGAATGACTTTCTAATGGGTTTTGAAATTACTAATCATATTAATCAAAAGCTCAAGAATCAAAATAGCGGTAAAGGTGAAAGTTACATGTGAAGAAAGAGCATTAAGCAGTTCAGGTTGACAGAATTTTCAGGTTAATGAAGCTGCTATTCCTGCCTGTTTCCTGTGTGCCAGAACAGGGTATGCTGATGACTGTCAAATATATGTACATTGAACAGTTGAGACAAGGGACTCATTGATGCAGCCTTAATACTGCATAACCTTGTTTTATTTTAAATTACTTTTCTGGTCTTTAGCAATAATCTCGTATTTTCTATTTTATATTAATGTACTTTATTACCTATCTTCAGAGGTGTCTTTCTAAACTAGCCTAGAGAATTTGTTGACCTTTCTAAAGCTGACTCATAACTACTGACCAACATTTTCATTTTTAGCTTATTATCTGTGTTACACTGCACAGACTTTTCCTTGAACATATCAAAGAATTCAGAGAATTAAGATTCACAAGGTGTAGTTCTATTCATGAAGTCCTGAAGACAGATGACTATGTGGACAATAGTAACTTCAGATGAGTGAATCAATATGAACAAAACAATAATGACAACCTCACTCCAACACCTGATTCAAGGATTTGGTGAAGCATAGAAGAAAAAAGTTGTCTACATTTTCATTAGTTTCTTTTTTTTTTTTTCCCCACCTTATGTCTTTCTTTTCAGAGTCAGGATCTAAAATAGGAGAATTGCTTTCTGCAGGATTATTAAGATGTATAAAATAGTGTCTTACTGTTTTAGCAGCCTAATTAGATATAATGTCTGAAAGTCTATTTTCATGCAAGCTTAATTGAAATGCCATTTAAAGAGTTTCAAACAAGCATCAAAATAAGTAGGATTTTTTTTCCTTATGCAAATCTCTAAGATTTGTCAAGTTAAGCCATTATTAATAAGAGTTCCTTCCATACAATATTGAGACTCTATAGGACACTACTTAAACCAATGAAGCTTACAATAATGTTTTGAGTTTGAGAATCATATCAAATCTATAGAAGGGTCATTGTACCATAAAAACTGTTGAAAGCTCTTACAGTGATGTTGAAGTAAACATTCGCACTCATGGCAACGTATTTTTTGTGAATACTTATTGCAGTTTTCGCATTCAAGCAATAACCCAAGAGATGATATAGCTACAGAAGCTTATGAAGATGAGCTTGATATGGGTCGGTCTGGATCCTATCTGAACAGCAGTATCAACTCAGCATGGAGTGAACATAGTTTGGATCCTGAGGATATTCGGGTACATATAACTCGTTTAAATAGCATTGGTTTTCAAGAGCACTTTTTCCTACAAGAGAACTCCAACTTGCATGCATTTGTTTCTCTTTGCAGATATCAGCTGAAAAATGCCAGCTTAGATCTTTTATGATTGTGGTATCAGGTTGTGTAAACTCTCATGGGAAGTATTTACTAGTATGAAGAGATGCTGCATTACTAGTTGTAGTAAAAATCATAGTGGTGGCTAAGGAGGAGGAATTATCCTCAGCAAGAGCTGTTACTCAGTTTACATAGATTCCTCGAATTATCTTGAAGTGCAGACAGCCTTTGGTTTCAGTTTAATTAGTCATTTGTAGATAACATATACATAGGCATACATAACTATAAAGATAAAATTTTAAAAGCTTGATTAATGGAGAAAACTACTTTATTCTTATTTTACATGATTAAAGGCCTTATGTCCTGAGAACAAAAAACAGCTATGGAGTTCAGCAGGAAAATGTGCACTACAGCATTGTGAAATCTGAAACAGCATAAATGAATCTGAAGTGTGCATGCTGTGGAAAGTAGCATGTTTGTGCATGAGGGTTGAACTTTTTTTTTAAGTGGAAAAAAATGGGTTTCAAGTTGATGGAGAAATGGCATATTCAAGAGTTACAAAAGACAGTGAAATGAGTCTAATGCCCTTTTTAGAGCAATAGGTCTTGCATTCATCAGGCAGCTTGTTTGACTGTACTCACTGTGTAAATACTATTTTTGCCATTCACTTTGCTTTGCAGGATGAGTTGAAGAAACTATACGCTCAGCTTGAAATCTATAAAAGGAAAAAGATGATCGCTAATAATCCACATCTCCAGAAAAAAAGGTGCTCTAAAAAGGGCTTGGGGCGCTCGATAATGCGGCGTATTACAGAAATCCCTGAGACGGTCACCAGGCAGTGCTCCAGGGACGAGAAGGACCTGCTGGAGCACAGTGCTGTGAAGAACTTGGCCACACTGAAGAAAAACCCACCAGATTCCACAAGTTCTGCAAAGCCAAAAGAAGAGACTTTGAAAAACAGAGTCTTTTCCTTAAAAAAGTCCCATAGCACTTACGATCATGTTAGGGATCAAACAGAAGAACCAAATGGCTTAACTACAGAAAGTGCAGAAGTTATAGCTGCTGAGAAGACGCTTCTGGACTCCTTGAATGGTGACAAATTAACCAAAAATGCTCCTGAAAAGGTTGAAGCTGTCTCCACTGAATCGGTCCCTTTGGTGTGCAAATCAGTAAGTGCGCATAATTTAAGTGCCGATAAGAAGCCTCTGCATCCAAGAACATCTGTGTTACAAAAATCCCTCAGTGTTATTGCTAGTGCCAAGGAAAAGACTCTGGGACTAACGGGTAAAACACAAAGTCTAGAAGAAAGCACTAAATCTCATAAATCTCATCAGAAGAGTAAGGAGGCCAGCAAAAAGCACTCAGCCTCTGATAAAGGGGAACATAAGGATTCCCACCGGAAAAACTCTACCCAATCTGAGGAAACAAAGAAAACCCATAAGTCTGGCATTATTAAACAGCAAAGGGTTAGTCAAACACCTGCAAATCCGGACACAGGCCCAGGTAAGTCTCTGCACAAGGAAAATTTCGACATAGGAGAAGTTTGTCCGTGGGAGATATATGACCAAATTCCTGGTCCTGTGCCTTTTGACTCTAAGGCTCAAAAACATGTGTCTATTGCTTCCTCAGAGCCAGAGAAAAACCACCCTTCCCAGCCAAAGGGGAAGACTCATCCTAAGCTGAAGACGCCTGAGGGGTACCAACAGTCAAATCAAAAGAGCTCAGAGAAGGTGGAAGCAGCCCCTCAGGAGACACAAGAGCAGCAGATCTTTGAAAATGAGAAAAATCAGTCAAATTCCAAGTGTGAGAATGCTAATAGGTATACACCTAATACACGTGCTGGGGAATGGGAGGAGCTGCCCCAGAAAACAGCAGAAAAGGAAAACCTCAATAAATTGGCTGAACAGAAAAAAATTGCTTCCTCTGAGGGAAATGTGCTTTCATCTAATTCCCATAAGCCAAGTAGTTACCTACAGCAACCTTTAGCATCTCGAGCTGAAGTCTGCCCTTGGGAGTATGAAACAGCAGATTTACCAAATGCAGAAAGAAGTGTAGCTTTATTGAACACCTCTGCTATAAGTGCAAATAAAACAGCAGCACCTCAAAAATAAGAGGCTTTCGGACTGAGGAGAGTAGCAACATTGAGAAGACAGACAACGGGAAAGACAGAGGGGACTTAGGCCAAAAGGATCTGAAAATTCCTAAGGAGCATCAATTAAATCAAGGGAATCAGCACTACAAATAAGTAGGAGTTCAGCAAAGAAAATTATTGTTATTGTTGTTATTATTTATATGTTGAGTGCCAACAATGTGATTAGCAGTGCCCGGAATATGGTCCCTGCTCCAAGGATTTTATTGTGTCAGTGAAAGAAATCTGCCTTTGTGAAATCAATTCTCTTTTAAAAGAAAAATAATAAGATGATAAAAAACGCACAGTGTAGATCTTAAACAAATTATTTCTGGATGCCGTAACTGGCTGTAACTTGCCCTTGGAACTTCAAAGATCCTGCAGAAGTGGGACACAGAAAATGTCCTGATGGCAAAAAGGGGTATCAACGAGCAGCTTAATTAAGTAACAACTTTTCACTTTACATATTTAATCTAAATAGCACTGCTAACTCAATGCATCCCAAAAATATTTTATAAAATGATTGCTTTCATTTTCTTATTACTGTGTGTTTAAGTACATTGTTGTGTCTCGTATTAAAGCATTCCAAATTGTATAATTTTTTCAAATAACTTTGATATTATGTGACACAACAACATATTTATGCAATCTGCAGATATTGTCTTCTAATTGCAAGTTAAAATACCGGCTGTAGACCTTTTTGTTTATATATAGAATCGCAGTAACCTTTCACTGGCTATGGGAGCCATAATTCATATTTGGAAATTCTTTTGGGCATTGAAGATTAATTTTCTTTCTTTCCTGTGATTTTTTTTGTTTACTCTCTATTAT
>WAAG01089151.1:11464-52388 GCA_013390105.1 Tichodroma muraria
TTATATTTATATTTATAGTTTGATACTGTATTATTCAGGGGTTTTATATGCAGTAAGTTATGCACTTCCCTGTTAATGCTCATAGACTTCGTTAATAGTGGAAATTTGGTAATCTTAGCTGCTTATACTGGTAAGTCCTAGGACAACTTATCTGAGTTTTTTGTTACTAGTTGGAAAATATCATCTAAGAGACAAGAAATCTTACTTTAAACATCGACGGTGATGATCTTGTTCAGTATTTCATACTGAACCTATCCTGTTAAATAAGACAAGCAAGAATGACAATGAATATACCCCAGAAATAATCACATGTTTTACTAAAACCAGACAGCTCTGGGAGATATTTTATTTATGGAACAACACTGTATTGTTTATCCCTGTTGGCAAACCTCAAAAAATTGGCTCTTGGAGTGAGGAGAGAACTCCAAAATATTACTCTTCCCCCATATATGCAAATGTAAGCGATGCTGGGAACAGAAATGATGGCATCTCTCTCCAGCTCTCCAAAATGCTTTGACTTTTTTTAAATTTATATGTACATTTACAGTAAAAGTTAGTGTTTGATACAGTGCTACTTTTCAGCAATAGCTACAGTCCTCATCTTGCATATGAGCTTAATACATAGGTGGCCCATTCACAACTATGAGTCTTAGTGACAGTTCACCATCAGGGCCTGAGGACATGTTGAATGCTTCTGAGGAGTATCAGTAGTAATGAAACAGCCCCAGCCATCTCAATGCAGTACCAGTAAAGTGCTGGTATTGGAATATTATACAGGAATTGGCTATATGTAGTGCACTCCAAAACAAAGATAGCTCAGTCCTAAAGAACTTGTGCAATTTGAGAGAAGTGATGGGATTTGGTGGAAGAACATGAAATGTGGATGACTGAATAGAATGTGTTGTTTAATATATATATAATATATATAAAAATAGATATTTATATATGTTTAATATATATATATATAAATGTCATATCTAATACACACATGCACATACACGTATGTAGTATAAACTGATTTTTGTGGCATCATAGAAAAAGTGGCTTAAGATAAAATGCAATGAGCAGAGGGACTTAGACAACCTGGGCATGAGGTTGCCTTTTTCTGTCCTTTAAAAAGGAGAGGAGTCTATGGGCATGTCTAGACTGACAGATCAAGATGGATCTGATTTTCCTACTGCCGCTGCTAAGCCCAAACCTGGAATGTGCCAACACCTGAGCCAGCTGGGGACAAGTTGACTCAGGTCTTGGTGCTGTCTAAACATGTTACCTCACTTGTAAATTCTGCTTATTAGCTCCAGATTAAGTGACTGAACTACCCCAGCCAACCTGGTTATCCAGGATAGTGCTCAGTTCCACCATGGGGATGTGCAGACTTAGGTCTTTGCTACCCTGGGTTTGTCTGACTCTCTCACCCCTCTTGTAGTGCATAATTATGGTCTAGGAGATCTGACTGGGAGCCTTCAGCCCAGAATCCCTATTCCACCTATGAAAGGGAATCAGGCATATGAGTCTGGGTGCACCCACTTTGCACACACAGTGGCACTGGCATCCTATGTGCAGCCCAAATCCAGCTCTGTCCTTAGTGTGGAAAAGAGTTGAGATTAGACCTGGTATGCTCAGATTCTCCCTTTCCAGTCCCAGACACTCATGGGATGTGTCTGTAACTTGTCTTGTCAGCTTCAGTGGGACTTGATCAGCTTTTCCAAGAGAAAATAACCCCATATTTTCATGGGAAGAAGTCTATCCTAGGAACGGAGCTTTCTGGGAGGCCTCCAGGAGCACTGACCCTGTGTGCAGAGAAATACACAATTTTAAACCTGCTGAAATGGTGACCGTCTCACACCTCTCCTGTTGTTGAAGGGAAGTTCTGCACTCTCAGCAGTGGTTTTTGGGGTTGGGATGGGGGGACAGCTTCTGGCAGGCTGCCCTGGCTCATTTACGGGAGCCCGAGTGTAAGGTTAGAAGTGGGCATCCACAGAGAGATCATGGAAGGAGGTATTTGTATGTACTCACTGCCTCTTGGAGACAGATGGTTGCAAGGAACAGGCATCAGCCCTCGTGCCCTTGCTCATCTGGCCCTCCATCCTTTACCTCGGAGCTGAGCAAGGCTACACTGCCCATGCCCTGCTCTGCAGGAGCCGTGTAGGGATGCCCTGTGCACCAAGGATGAGAGGATCCGCGTCGGCAGAGTGTCCGCACAGTACCACTGCCCCTTGCATTCCTGGCAGGATCAAGCCCTTCGTGCATGACTGTGTCTGTGCCACCTCTATGTATCTGTACTTGCTCAGTTTCTTTTCCCTTTCTTTCTTTTTCAAAAGATAACTTCATTAGAAACACAGAAACAAAGCCCACTCCTTGGCTGGTGTAAAACAGCCCAGCTGCAAAAAGCAGTGGCTGGTTAACCAGGGAAAGCATTGGCTTGTATATTCTCATTTGGTTTAGATTTCTTTTGTCCTGACCCATTCCCTCGCTTCTTAAAAACTGTCTGTTGTGGTTCTTTAGGCTCATTGTAGTCACATCCCCTAAGACTGACAATTGGAAAACTTTCCTTTAGAAAACAAAAAGGCTTTCCCCAGTTTATTAAGCAACTGCTCTTTGGGCTACAGATTCAATTGAGACTTAAATTATTTCACATTTAAGAAAATGAGGGGCCAAACTTCACTCAACTACCCTATTTCACTATGATGCTGCTAGAAGCATTGCTTAATGAAGACATACTAAGTTAGACATAAATAATGTTTTGTATTTCATAGATTTTTCTCCACCAGCATATATTGACTAGATTGCTTGGATGTCTTTCTGGAATTTCATTGTCATTGTTCAGCCAAGAGAAGTGCAACTCTAGAGTAAAGATGTTACAAAGATGTTTTCTAGCAGATTTTTTAAGAGAGAAGACAATAATCATGAAGGTCACAAACATTTGCTAGATTGTCCTTCTAAATGCATGTGCAAGCTGCATTTCTCCTTTATTTCTAAGCCATGGTTTATAAATGATTAGATTTATACCAATCTTATTAGACTTGTATAATTTATGCAAGATTATGCGCTTTAAAATATAAATCAGTACACACCTATCATCAGCTTTGGTGGCATCATAGACCTGAAACCAGACAAGACGTTTATATTTGCTCTCCTTAGGCTTTTGCATGCATATGACAACAGGCAGGCCTGAGCAAACACTGCCTTTGACTTTTAAAATTTTAGCTACTCCAAGTTGTAGAGTATATAAAGCTGTAAGTCTCTTCACTTTATAATGTGGTTCTTATGACAATGTTATCTGGCAACCAACAGCATCCACCATGAAATACTTGATAGATTTATGTTGTAATGTGTTGCAGCATGTAAATAATGTAACTTCTCTGCAATAAAGCACATTTATATTAAATCTGCCTGCAGGCTTTTGTGTTGTGATTGTCTGAAGTCGTTACTGATCCAAACTGAATGGGTTTCCCATCAAACTTGTAAAGTAACTAACTTTACAGCTTCTATGATCAGATCATGCCATTATCATTCTCTAGATTTTCCTTATATTTTCATCAGAGTAGATATGTACTATGTTCAGTATTCCATGTTAGGGAAATAGCTCTGTTTTCTCAGTGATTGCAATTTTGAGGTCAAAATTGCAGAGTCCATTCTATATTCTTTGGAATTCAATGGTAACCACAATGTTAGAAAACAAGAGGAAATAAATAGACTACATTTTACGATGTCGTTGTAAAATCCTGTAACTCACCTGTACTATGTGTGCACATGCCTGAATTCCTCATCTCAAATATGTGTCTAACAGGTATAGGACAGATACAAAGAATGGGAACAAAAAAGATGAGAGACAGAGAATGGCAGCTATGTAAGTGCAATTAGTTTACCTTGGGAGAGAAATGACTCAGAAAGAGGGATGAGACCTATAAAAAATTTTGAATGATTCAAAGGTAATTAGGAGTCTGGAATTTGCTGGATTTTGTCGTGCAGGAACTACAGAACACCCAAGGTGGCCATCATGCAGCAGCTTAAAATAAATGAAGTTTTCTTCTGCATATGTCATGAATGAATTGTAGAGCTCATTTGAACAGATTGCTCTGCATATCACGGGTTCAGAAAGCATTGGAGAGGTCATGGAAGAAAAATCCATCCAGATCCCTGAACATGGTGGATAGAAAACTCTTAAATCCCTAACCTCTAGATGGCTGATAAGTACTATAATTCTCTTTGCATAATCATCCAGTTCTCTTGCCTTAATCACCCACTGCTGGATATGGTGCTACATGAACCTGTCATCCAGCACAACCTCTGTACATTCTTATGTCTGCATGAACACAGATAGTTTAGGCTCAATTAGCTTATTTTCAGTTGTCATCCTGGTGTTTTTTAGTGACTGATTATTGATGTACGAGTCCTGCATGGGCATATCTATCTGTTCACATGTACCTCCCCCAGTGTCTCCCAGGCTGGAAAGCTGCCATTTGGGTAACCAGTCTGAGTCATTCTGTCATGTAATGGAAACATGAGGTGGAAAGAAGGGAAGGGAATTACTTATGTTCTTTAAATGAACTGTATACAAGTGCTTTGAAAGCAAGAAGTCCAGATATCAGAAAAATAAGGCCTGGAGATTTTTCACTGAACCACTTCAGAGTGCTCAGCTCAAACTGAGGGCAGTTTTGCTCTCTCAGGTGCTGGGTGCCTTTTGAGCCCCACTTCTAAAGTTTTCACTGGTTTTAAGAAGTAAGGAAATTATTTCCACAGTTTTGTGGCTTTGGAAATCATCCAGAGATGTATTTTCACGCACCCTCTTGCTTCTCCTGTTACATTCCATGAGAGGAGAGTGTGGCTGCACCTGCAGAGCCATGAGAGGCTGGGGCGAGGGGTGTCCCACCACCAGCCTGCTGGCACCTGGGGCAGGGCATGGAGAAGACAGATGGGCACTGCACAGTGGTGCACGGTGGAGGAAAAGAGACACTGGCATAGACTCAAACAAGAGAGGCTCAGAATGAATACTCAGAAAACTTAGGTACTTTTTCACCATGAGAAGTTAAACAGTGGAGAAGGTTACTCAGAGGTTGTGCCATTCCCATCCTTGGAGCTTTTCTTGGATAAAGCTCTGATCTTGTAGCTTTGGGCAGCAGGCTGGATTGGAGACCTGAATGATCCTATCATCCTACGAAGAGGGTTCGCTACTGGAATTTACTCCTCCCATCATCCTCTGGAAAGCCTGCAGGAAGAGACCAGGCAGCTCCGACTCCCGCCCGGGAGCACAGGACACAGATTCTTTTGTGTCATACATAACTGTGAGCAAGCCCTCCTAACAAACGCCAGCTGCTGAAACAGAAAGGCGTTTGGCTTTTCCTCTGACCCCACAGCCGAGTGTCACCATGGCAACAAAGTGATGAGGAAAGTAATTTTGTTTAGAGCTGGTTGGGAAGAAGTTCTCCTGCCTGTGTTTAGTGAGTACTTGAGCTGGTGCACAGTTGAAAGAAACACTAATAAAATTTGTAATGTTTTTTTTCTAAGAGTTTGAGGAGTTTTTTAAAATCAGTACTGGATTGGATTCTGAAGGAACCATTAAAGAAATTCTAAATTTTGGAGGGTTTTGTGAATGCAGTTTTTCAAAAAGGCTGTTGATTTGATTCAGGGTTACAGGTCTGCCTGCCTGCCTGCCTGCAGAGAAGTTCTTTCAAGCTTAATGTGCTTTTTTTACAATAAAACAGGATTTCTGACAGGTTGAGGCCAACTTTTTCCAATTCTGAAGGAGCTTTTTAATAAGCTTGGAAATTAGCTTTAGCAATACTTGAAATTTAGTAAAAGATACTGATTCTTTCACTGGGTTGTCAGGCTGCCGTCATATTGCAATATTCAATCTTCTGGTTCTTTTAACACGTGGAAGATTAAACATTGTCTCTCCGTTTATGCAGATGATTTTTCTTTTCTTATCTGTTTCATTTATTTATGAGTTAGTTCTTTTAGTCACTGAAAGTGTGCAAACAAATTGAACCCTGGACATTTTACCATGGAATTACTGGATTTTAGGTTTCCGGATATATGAATTAGGTTAAATTTTGCGTTGTGTCAAAGCACGAAAAAACGTTACATTGTACCCAAAATAGCCATATATGTTTTTGAAATGTGCATTTATGATCTTCTGTATAATGTAGATACACATGTCTTATATAGAAGGCACAGAATCTTTCCTGCAGCCTTGTAGCTGCAGAAGGCAAGGTTTTCCAGTAGATGAGTAGCTGCTTTTAGAAGCAATTAAAAGAGAAAATTGCTAAGCCTGCTTACTGGGAGTCTTTTAATGAAATGCGAACTGCTGGGTGTCTTTTGGATCTGGGTATAAAATGTGTGTGAAATTAGGGCTTGCCTGCGCCTTTGCTTCTTGGCTGTTGGGGACATGTTTAGAGCAAGAGCAAATGCAGACGCCTCTCTGGTCCCAGCACAGCCTGGGTTGTCCACACGTGTGACCTCTTGCTCTCCCGCTTACAGTTCACCTGCTGTGCCCTTATTTAAGGATGCTGAATCATGGAGTAGACTTAAAAACCTGATTATGGCTGATCTGCTGGGCAAGCACCCATGGTGGTGGCTCCTTGCAGTACTCCCCTGCTTCTCAGCCTTCCCCTGCTGCTCTGCAGAGGTGAGGATCGGTGGCCATGAGGTGGCTTGGATGCTGCAGGGTTGCTAAAGCAAGGCAGGGTGGAGGCTGCCTGACTCTGTTTGAACACTATTAGTTGTACTGCTTGGCAGATGATGTTGGCAGGGAGTTTAGACTGGCTGCAGTACTACAGATAAAAGCCAGGTTGATTTGACACACTTCAGTGCTAAAAATAGTATCATATAATGATGTCTTTGTCATGAAGGGTTTTTTTAAGCTGCAGGGGGATAAGAACTGTGTGGTTCCAAAGCAGTCATCTTGCAGACATCATCAAAGGAAAATCACAGCAGCACTGGAGAAGCCACCTGTCCTGCTCTGTTCCCACATCATGTTTTATGATGTCCTTGGCAAATACACAGGATTTGTGTAAGCCAGCAGAACTGGCTAGTACTACTCTGTATGCAATCTATTTTATGTTTACATTCACTTTAATGCTTTTGGTTTACAACATTTAGGTTTCTCTTTGTTTATAGCAGTTTTGTTATCTCTGTGGTGATTTTTTTATTCTTTTACAGGAATTTGCTACTACACTTGATTTGTATCTTAGTGGCTCCGTTGCAAGGCCAGCATTACCCCCACAGAATTATTTGTGTTTGAAGTCAGAAAGAATAGTTTCACAATTCATGGAATTTTCCTTCAGAAATAACTAAATATTTTAAGATACAGATTTCATTATTTTTATGCTGACTGCTTTAATTATTTATTCTGTTTTCATGACGAACAAAATTTCAGTAAGTAAGAATTGGTACCAGAAAGCTACATTCATTACTTTTTGGCATCATTTAGATGCATTTTTCCTTCTAGGATTTATGATGAATTGTAAATTGCAGTTGTGCATTGCATGACCTTTTCATGCAAGTGTTTGTTGTCTACATTACAACTAGAATTGCAAAGTCATACTACAAACAATCATTGCTTAAGTAGGGATTGGGTTTTTTGGATTTGCCATTCCATCCATGTATGACAATAATTTTTACACACAAGCTAAACTACTTGCTAAACTACTTGCTTTAGTATTTTATTCGTTGCTTTGTAAATGTAGATAGTATTCTTAATTCCTTGGGAACAACATTATAATTCAATATAATTGACAAACAGATTATAATCAAAAATTGATGAGATGAAACTGCATATTCTTTATTTTGTTAAAAATGTGAGAGTGAAAATGTGAAAACCTTGGGCATCTCTGGGAAAGAAAACAGAACAAAACAACAAGGATTTTGTTTATTACTTTCACATTCAGAACCAATTATTATAGTATTAAGGAGCTTAGAGAAAACTTGTACATTTCTGATGATTGATCAAATACTGCTCTGTACATTATATCTATTTAAAATACTTGTGATTTCAGCTGAAGCAAGTATGCACCTTGTAGTTCTTGCCCCAAACTCAATTTCTACTTAGGGAAAAAATTACCCAGTGGGGATGGATTTCAACAGAAGATTCAGAAACCACATATATATATATTAAAGTTCCATGCCTGCTTATGATTTTTGGGGTTTATGCACCATTTTATGCTGTTCCTGCTTTTACCTTGCAGGAAATTGCCTTTTTCTGGAAGTAAATTATTTGGATATTGTTTCTTCAAAAGTGTGTGCACGTTTGAAGTGTCAAGCAGGTAGGTTATAAAAGGAAATACATTTACACAAAACAAACACTGCGGGACTTTAGGGGCTGCTTGAGCAGAGCTCCCACTTTCCTCTGCTCATTTGTTGTCTCCTCACATGGAAAACTTACTTGCTACTGTAACTTAATATGACCCAAAAGAAGACCTAGAGGACAAAGAGGTTATCACTTACTGAATGAGAGGCAAAATATAAGTTAATTCTTAGCACAGAAATTACTGATTTTCATAGCCACCAGAGAAGGAATTTAGTCTCCAGTTCTCTCTGAATTCAATGACTTCTTTGAAAACTCCAGTCTGACAGACTGGATTATTGGTTTTGATCTGTGCCAAATCTTTACAAATGGCAATAACAAATGTGCAAAGTCTGTAATAGAGTTCATGCCGTTGTACAACCCCTTGGAGAAACAAGCTGGTGGGAAGCCAGGTGGACTCTTGGCATGGCAAACTGCTGGTAACAACACACAGGACCACACATTGACTATACCCAGAATTAATTTTGTACTACCAGGAATGAGTTATTAGAGCCAAACAGGAAAGAAAACTTTTGACAGCATAAACACCTTTTCAGCCAGACTGGGATGGAGAGTCCACAGGCTCATATAAGCTAGGCCAGCAAATAAGCTGGCCTGTGTTAAGTCAGGATTTGGTTCGTATTCATACCAGGGAAGCAGAAACCCGCTGTCAGCATCCACCTGATACCAAACTCTTAAGGAACAAAAAAGCCTTCATCATCCCAAGAGCTGCCACTGCCCATTCACTTCCCTGCTTTGCAGCTGGTGGTCCCACCAGGTGCTTACTGCCCTTTGTCACCCTGCAGGTAGTACAAAAGGTTTGCTTTTTCATTGGAAATGTCCCAGCGGCAGCAGCTTAAGGCTTGCTTCTGCTCTCTTTTCAGCCAGAGGCCAGAAGCATTGTGCTGCAAACTAAAGCTCTTTTCTGGTTTTTCTCCTGGCTGTTAGTTCCCTTCAGCTCTCTTTAATCACTTTCCCCAGCTCAGGTGGATGGCAGCACTATTATCCTCATCTCCTTCAAACGTTCCACTTTATTTTTTAAATAAACATGCTACCATACAGACTAAGGCCATCCTTGTGAACTACTTCATCCCTGTCCCAAACCAGGACAAAGCCACACTCATCCATTTTTCTGCCTAGCTGTAAATTCCCGGTGTAATATTTGGCAAACCGTTAAGGGGCACAGGTTTTACATATGTACTGGTCTGGCTCCCCAGCTCCCCTGTGCCTTGATTCTCTATCGTCATGTGAGGAAGACCTGACTGCTTCCTACTGATGGGAAAAAGAATGCAGATAAAATCTTACAGTCTTCAGGTGCTTTTGACAGCATTAAGAAACCCATGTATGATACTGCTCCTCACCTTCTACATGACAAAGGATTATGTGGTGTTGAATGACACTAAAAGATGATTCACAAAGCAGGTTATTATCAATTTTCAGGTTATGGAAGCTTGGTTATTGAAAGCCATTTCACACTCTGTGAAATTTCCTCTTGGCTCTTTTATAATTTACATTTTTTCTTAGCAAAATGGATAAAACCCAAACGAAACAAAGGTCACTGAAGTGACCTGACCTTTTCCTATATGAAAATTAACACAGTCTCCTGAGTTGTTTAGATGTGGGAAATGAGTACTTGTTGTTTTTTAGCACCAGAGCAGGAGTTGTCCAGAATTTCCCCTGCCCACCTGCACAACTTGCTGGTGCTATTGCAGCATTCCTGTGTACACATGAAGAGCAAATTAAAAATCTTCCTGCTTCTTCAAATACTATCCAAATGTCACAGGGAGGGTCTTGGGTATTTGTGTCTCTGGTACATCTGGTACAGTTTTATATGTCTGTTTAATTTCAGCAGGTCTTCGCCTCTGTTAAATTCCGTGGAGCCAGGTAAACTCAAATAAATTATATCAAAGGCTGTTCCTTTTTACATCCTTAACTAAAATAGCTGGGCTGTGTTAAACAGAGCTGGCTCTACTCAGAAGAAAACTAAGTTGTGGCACAATGTGGAGATCAAATCTGTTTGAAGCATCCAGTTTGTTTATGTTTAATGTCACTGTCACAGCTTTCATGCATAGTAAACTCAGATCATGAAGAAAGCTTTAGGTGCATTTCCTGATCCTCCTTTCTAGTGTTCTCTACTGATCTTCAAGGGCTGCGTTTTCTCCCCCTCTACTCTTACAAAGAGTGATCACAACGAGCTCATGTACCAGCACTGGCTCAGATGCACAGATGTCTCCTAGACTTGCATATTTCTTTTGTAACCCCTTTTGCATGCCTGATCTTGCCTGTCCAGCTCTTGCTCAGCCTGATTGGAGCTCTTCTCCTTCAGGGGGATTTGTCAGCTCAGTCTGTTGCTTCCAAGTAGGACACTGAAAGCAAGAGACACTTAGAAGCTCTAAGAATTCAGGTGTTCTCAAAAATTTTATTTACCTCATCTCTCCCACATGCTTCATCTTTTATTCTCAGTTTCTCCATCAGACACAGAAACTTTGTGTTACAGTTTTCTTCTGCCTTTTCCACTAGGTCTGTGCTTGTACCTTTGCTAAAGCCCCCTATTTTTTCCTATTCTTTTACCTTTAAAATCATTTCTGCCAGCAAAAACCCTGTGCTTCATTCTGACATCCCAAACATTCATCACCCCTCACCCTGACATTTGCTCTTAATTCTCTTCTCCCCATGGACACATGTTTTGCTCCAGACACTGCTCCCCACCTGAGCAAATCCCCCTCTGCCTCATCCTCCACAGTCTTTCTGAATTCCCTGAGCAGCACAGGCACGAGTGACAGCATCATTGCATCAATTTAGGTTGTGCTGGGAACTGTACAAAAATGCACATGCAAAATTAAGTGCCAATTTTATTCTTTTTTTAGTTTTTATTCTCTTTTAGTCTTTACAGCCTACGATTATGGGAAGACAAAGACAAAAGCAAAAGAGGAAGAGGGATGACTATCACGTGAGTATAATGACATTAATGACACTGACACTAAAAAAAAATATTCCTCAGTTTTTCAGCTATATTTGTCTATTAAGATGTAGTTAAAGATCCATAAAGGGTATTTTTCAGGGAAAAGTAGAATACAAAAGAGA
Source organism: Tichodroma muraria (assembly GCA_013390105.1). Classification (NCBI taxonomy): domain Eukaryota; kingdom Metazoa; phylum Chordata; class Aves; order Passeriformes; family Sittidae; genus Tichodroma; species Tichodroma muraria. Next base: position 22,833 of record WAAG01089151.1, read on the forward strand.
TAAAAATATTAAATTATTAAAATAATTCTGTTGATGAAACTAAATTCTGCATGTATCCATGCTGATTCATGAACCAGGAACTCTACAATAATGTAGGAAGGCTCCATACTTGTTTACTTACATAAACTACAGATTCTTAAGAGAATTCTGTAGCTTCTTTTTCTAAATGCTTTGCTGACAGCAATGTAGAGACTTTTTGGTTGTAGCCATGTGCAGAGACTGCTGCTTCTTTCAGGTCCAGCTCCCAAACCCATGATTTTCCTTTTCTTTGGACCATGCTGGATTAGGATTTGCTTTGTTTAGGAAAAACTGTTTCAGTGGCAGCTGGCTGTAGCAGGGGCTGTGGTTCTGATAAATGTATCACGGTGAAGGACAGAGTCTCTGCTGCTGTTTGGCTGTTTGAGTGCCTTGGATTTTGTATTGAATTCTGCTTTGTTATTATTACTACCAGGAGGAGGAGTCCTTTGACCTTGCTGCTGTTGTCCCTCTGCTGTGTGACGTTCTGATGATACTGTTCATATGCTCTGCTCTTCCCAGCTCTGTGTAATGCCAGACTTCTCTGCCCCGTTGCTCCTAACCAGATCAGCTTTCTGAATGAGGTACTGCCTGTCTCCTGCTATTTTGCAGTGAATGTTATGCCTTGCTCTTCGGAGTCAGTAGACACCTTTTATACATGTCATGTAAGTGTGGTTGTGGTTAGCAGGTTGTCCATTTAACTGGACATTTTCTCTTGCATGCAGCCCTACAGGGGGCTTCAACATGGGACTGCAGTGTACAGTCTATTCACTGAAGAGTTTTGTGCTCCCTCAGTGTCTGTGGCAGACTCAGCATCCCCAGGGGTGTATTGCAGTGGTTTGGCATTGCCAAGGAGGGGTTCTGCCCATTTTGGTGGCATTGTGTGCTGGCAACTTGGTGTTGCTCTTGCCTTGTGGTACCCAGCAGTAGATGCTTTTGTGTGTTTGGGACTGCCTTGAATGAATCTCCCCATGTAGAAACCTACAACATTTCTTACAAATCACCTCCCTAGGTGATTCTACTTTGGGCCCTTATATGGTCAATGGAGACTTATTCAGTATATTCCCTGGATTCAGTGGCGTAATTCCTTTCACACTTATGACAGTGCCTACAGGAGGTAGTTGCCATTTATGCATTTTCTGAGGGAGATTAGGATAACTATCTCAGATTTAGAGGTATCCAAGATGTCTCATACTAGGTGAGATGTGGGATCCCACATAGGACGTGATTCATCCCGTATTGTACATATTGGCACTGCCAATGCCTTAGACTTCTTTCCAACCTCCCAACTTTTCATCAGGCAAGTATCATTCAAATGCCTGATGTTACATCACTGGTGACTGTCTGAGTAAGGCAGAATAGACACGGGCCAGAAAAAATCTTTCACTTTTAAACAGAACCCATCGTAGCTGATAGTATTCAGTATAGAGTAGTCACGTACACAGAAATAATGCATTTCTTATCATTAAAATTGAGCTCTATCTTTTGTGATCTTGCCCAGGAGCTGAATAGGATTTTCATTAAATTGAAATGTGTCCGTTTGGGTACTGCCCACGCTGTTTATTGCACACTTTGCATGTTGTGTGTATACTCTCATTTGGTCCCTTGCACCCAGTGAGTGGGNTAGGGAAAATGTTGTGCTTTCTGCAGTAAGAAGTGTCTGAAGGAATAAAATGTAATTACAGTTCCACCTAGAGCTTGGTCAAGTTCCATCTGTCTTGCTGAGATGAACGTTACAGCTAAAGACTGTGCCAGGAGCTGATGTGTAGGAGTCTGCCTGAGTTCCCAGCCTGTTGTCTGCTTCTTTCATGAGTGTGCTTCTGTTATTTAGTGGCAGTCTGATAGGAAGCCCAGCAAAGCCACAGGCAGTTTTTCCACTGACTTAAGTAGGTTTAAATTAGGCCCCACAATAAAAATTCTCTCTTTAGAAAACAGGATGTAACAGAATGGTGAGGAGCTGTGAGTGGCTTAATCATTACATTTACTCAGCTTTATGACTAATGCCTGTGTCAGTTAACAAGTTTTATTAACAATATAGTGACCTTGAAAACTCTGTACATCTGACTAAGTCATTCTCTTTTATGACTAAATGCTCTCTATATTGATCAAAGACATAATTGAAATGATGTCATGTAAAGTGACTGGAAGCTTAAAATTATTTAAATAATATATGGATTGCAATTTCACTTGAAATTGATATAGTTTTTAAACTTTGGAATAACACTACTGAAATTTAGGGAGTCAGCATACTATCAGTAACAGGTAAAATGTATGTGTATAGTGAGATGAATATTAAGGCTATTAATCATAGGTATGAAATGTTAGGTAGTACAGTATTATTTCAGCACTGGAAACCATTAAATGTGGGTATGATGAATTCAGGGTCTATAATTTGCCATAGTTGAAAATCTGTATGACAGTGAGAATGGATATCCATGGAATGTATGGATTATAATGCTAATGTTGTGGCCAGTCATGCTTAATGTGAGGTGAGGCTTTAAAGATGCTCCATGCATAAACAAGTGCAGAAAGCTGAACAGTTACTGTGAAGCTATGAGGAGCAGCTGAGATTCACTGTATCAATGGTGAGGGTAAAAATTGTACATCATACTCCAACCCACTCAGAGATCCAACCACCCCTTTGTTCTGCCCCTGAAATGTCACTTATCACTGAGGTAAATCAGCACATCTACTTAGCCATTTCAGTTCTTTCTCTTCCTCAGAAACTTATATGCTATAGCACAAGTGTGATATATGCAGTGTGATCACACCTCCCAAGATACATAGCTGGTCTGCTTGCTGTTGAAGCCGATCTTCTACATCACTCAATAAAATAACATTCTTTCTTTGAGAAATGAATATCCATACGTTTCTCTGTGCATGAATGTTGTGGTTTGCCCTGCATTATAGCTGCAGTCCATAGCAACCATCAGTGTAGTAAACTATTTGCATCAGTAATGCGCCGTGGTCAAGCACCCTGTGACTCCATGTTCCCCCAATGGCCTCAGTGACTCAAGAAACAGACCCCAGAGCCACACACAGGTGAGACCTGATCTCCTTCCAAACATTTTCTTACTTAAACCCTCTATTTAATCCTGCTTAAATGTGCAAGGACAGCTCTCCCGCATCAATGTCTTCATTCAGGAATACAATAATGGCACCAAATGTCTGTGAATGGCAGCAGGAGCTTGCTTGCAGCTTGGGGTGTGCACAGGAGCTCCGCAGCTCAGGGTGTGCACAGAAAAGCTCCTCTCACCTCTTCAGCACATCTGTTGTGGAGGGGGTTGGCATCATGACCTGGTGAAGGGGCTGATCCCAGTGCAGGCAGGTGAAATGGAGCTTTCTTTCAAACTTGCAGTACAGATCACAGTGGTTCACCGAGAGAACCTCCCTTCAGACCACGTTCCAGCCAAATCTGTGCTGGGAACCAGAAGGAGCCATGATTTTCGTGTGCTGCAGGGGTTTGGGAAAAAAGCATCGAGAGAGAGCTCCACCATGAAAGATGTGTGGAAGGGATGAGGGAGGGAACTGCAGAAACCTGGGAAGTATCATCAACTTACTTTGCAAAGACTCCCCAAAATAATATCCATCTGAATAAAGCCAATATCTCTGTGAGTATCCTTGTGTTCCTTTACAGACATAGAATCGAGAAAGTTGATCAAGACTGGGACACAATTAGTCTCCTCTTAAACTCCATATCTAAGACATCAAATAAGACACCCCCCAAAATTTCTTGCAAAGCATTGCAACAGGCTGCCCAGGGAAGTGGTTGAGTCACCATTCCCAGAGGTATTTAAAAGATGTATAGATGTGGTGCTTAGGGACAGGGTTTAGTGGTGGACTTGGCAGTGCTGGGTTAACAGCTGGACTTGATCCTAAGGATCTTTTCCAACCTAAATGATTCTGTGATGGTAATAATTTCTCTCTCTTGCACATAAAGGATGTCAAGGTTCAAATTCAAGCAAAAATGCTGACCATGTACAGGTCTAAAGGTTAATTGGGGTAAAAGCTCCACTGTTGTGTTTACTGAGAAAGCCCCATTTTCTTCTCAGAATGCTGTTAAGCAGGATTCCTACTTAATTATGAGTAAAAACACCTTTGTATGTCATGTTTGTCAATAACTGTAATAACTGTTTCATGGAACTTTAGTGGGTATGCTGTAATTTTTCCCCCCAATATTCCAGAACGATAATTATGCATTTTAATCTTATTTTGAATATGCTTGAAACACTCCATAGAAGTTTGTGGGAGTCTCAAGTTCTCACCAGTGCAATTAGTTTGCTGTCAGTAGGTGAGTGAAGGCCTTATTCTTCATGCTGTCCCTGTGCCTGCAGTCCCTCACCACCTGTCTCCTGGCCACCCTGGGCTCTTCATTGTGCTGTGCTCTCCTGCCCCATGAAGGCTGCTTTGACTTCAGACAGAGTCCACCCAGGAGAATTGACAGTAGGTGGCCAGCAGTTGATCACAGCTCTCTGCCAAGAGTCTTCAAGCTCTCTCTTGTACCATACTTTCATGAATAGCCAGCCAAAATGCACAGTAANCACACACAGGCAGACATAGAATCATACACAACTATCTCCAGCTATCCCTGATTTATTTCCTAGGTGCTGCCTAAAGACCCTGCCATTCAACAGCAGTTATTTTTCAAAAAAAGCTTCCCACCAAAAGCTCTAAAAGCAGGAGGCTGGTATTGCATGGTAATTTTCTTGTTATGCAGATGTATCCCATCACCACTGTAGTTGCAAATCCATCAGGCTGCACCTTTCTTCAGTGATGTTTATGCAATGCTACAGAATTGAATTGATCAAGTAAGATGACAGTCAGTCCATGTACATTGAATACATGCTGCTTTGGAAAACTGTGACTCAGAATGAAGTGCTGTTGGGGAGGTTTTCTGTCTTCTATCCACTAAAGTGAGTCACTATGGAGTGAACTGCTGCTTTTTGCAGGCAGACCTTTAGACAAGAGACTGAAATATCAAGAAGCTCTGAAACATCAGCCTTGTTCTAGAAGTCCTTTAATATAAAAAGAAGCCTATTTACTCCAGTGTACTCTGGCATGAGATGCTAATCCAAGTCGGCTTCTGTCTCGGTTTATTTGGTCATATCTGGCTGTGGTTTTTTTCCAGAGTAGACAAAGGTTCTGATGGTGTTAGCTCTCCCATTCAGAGGTTACCAATGTACAAAATGTATGTACATTTGTACATTATTATTATTATAGATGACTGTGGTATTGCAGCTCTAGTCTCGGTTGATGCTGGCAATATACCGTGTTCTTAGGATTGTACTGAACATGGTTAAGATTCATCATATATGGCAGCAGCCTGAAGAGAATGAAAATGTTTAAGTTACAAGAAAACCTGTAGCAACTTAGGAATTCAACCTCTTTTTGATATCTAAAATATGAGCATTTTTGAAAGTAAAGCAATGCATAGCTAAAATGCCTTGGAAACTCCAGCTCTGCCCCTCTAACAACAGCAATCCAACTTCCTTCTTTCTGACAGAGCTTCTCTGAGATATCTGTATTTGAGTGGACACACAGTGTACTGCCATTGGAGATGGACTAAGGAGAGCTGCAGAAATAAAACCCCTGTTCTGTGGAGAGTGTCATTATTGCTTATTTGGTTTTTTTTCAAGCTTAATTAAAAAAAATCTGGGAAGAGTGACTGCAGCTTTGAAATCTTGGCAACATCCTGGAGCGTTGCCGTCTCTTGTTTGGCCACGTGTACATTATGAATTCAAGAAGCTCCTGCTGAGGGAAGGTACACCAGTACATTGTCATCAAAACATTCAATGGGATGGCATTTTCTATCAGCAGTATGAAAAGCTTCATGAAAAATAAACCTTAACCATCTCAAGTGAGGGTGTCTGTGCTATTGTCCTGGCACAATAAGCATCCTCTGTAGCTTAGCTTTTACCCTTTGATATGCTGCTTTCAGAAAGGCATAAAAAAGCTTCCTGTAGCTATTGCTGCCATCTCCCACTAAGCCAGACCTCTGTGTGGCATTACTTCTCTTCTTCAAACTTAGTGCTGAGGAAGTCAACAATGCTGAGAAAGTCAACAATAAGATGAAAAAGTGATCTTGAAACTGTGTCCAAGAACCATTGTTCGCTAGGAAGGGAGCTGGAGGGGTGGCTTAACTTAGGTTTTGCACCTCTGTGGTTGAATCAGAAATGCATTCCTCTCCTCCTCCTCCTCCTACACGGTTAAGTAATAATGCAGAAAGACATCCGAAATAAATAGTTCCTTGATAGAAATGTGTATCTTTAGTTTCCTTACTTAAATGAAGGGACTTTATTAATTGGAAAAAAAGATCAGCTTTTGTTTACATGAATTTGTATGAAATAAATAGCTGCAAGGAGGACCATAAAACCATGAATCCTAAAGGCTCAAACATCAGAGGCAATTAAAACTTTAGGCTTTGCACATACTGAGAGAAAGAGTGGCTATACAAAAATAACTTTGAGGAGGATATTTCCATGGCAGAGAAGCAGCTAACTCCTACATGCAGCAACACATACATGCAGCCTACTTTTTGTCAGGAATGGATTCCAGGGTCCCAGGGGTCCTGTGTGAATATTGTCACTCGGCATTCACAGCTTCACACACAAGAAAATCCACTGCAACGTGCACTTAATCCTTCACAGGAGCTTGGGAAACTCAGCCTGGACTTTGCTATGTTTCAGAAGTCTTCTTACGAATCCATGCCTGCCCCACTGCAGGTTTCATAAGGACCCCTTCACTGCACAGGTGAGTTAACTCTTTTCATCTCCTCCTCCTTTTCCAGTAGCACTGGCCTCTGGGAAGTAACAATTCAGGCAATCATCAAAATCTTTCCTTCATGCAGAGGTGGATATACCCGGGTGACTATTTAGGCCACCTAACAATATGAAATGGCACTCTTTTAGCCCTTTCCCGCATAGCTGGGGCATCACTGATGTTAGCTGCTGAGTTTACAGCATCTCTAAAATACTCTTTACAACATTCTTTCAGAAAAAAACCACAATAAACACTTCAGATTCCTAGTCTGATTAAAGTATTCATTGAACTCTATTTAAATCAGGTGCAAAACAACAACATCTCCAACACCACTGACTGTATCAATTAGTAAAATATGATATTTTAAGCAGAATTCTCTGTGGGAGGCTCCATTTTCCCATTAGAAACTTCCTGATCCTTGATTATTTCTCCGTCATCACTGCTGTTTATAATTCTACTCATTTGCTGAGAACATCATTAATATTATGCACCAGATAGGTAACAAAGTGACTTTTAAAAAAGGGTAATTCACAGTAGGAAGCCAGAAGTCTACCAGGCTGTGGATAAATCTGTAAAAGGATCTCCAATTATTAGGCCAGAACCTCACAGCTATGTATGTGGATGTGTATTTACAACTGTCTCTTATTAATTTATTTATTCTTTCTCTGAGCCTCAACTAATGTTACCCCCCTGTGAGGCTGTGAATGCATTCATATGTGAATGCATTAATAGTGGGCATAAACTAGGGGAAAAAAAATTCATCCCAGCATGTTTCCATCCAAAGATGTGAAAAACTTTGATTATTCATTAGGCAAGAAAGAGGAATAATAAAATCCCTTTTCTTGTATTAAATCAGAAATGCAGGAAGGAGCAGCTTGCCACCAGCCTGATTGTTCCAAGGGCTGCAGTTTAGGCCAACACGGAGGCCAGTGTATTTTTTAATAACTTATAATTTAAAAAATAATATCATTATTTACCTAATTCTGATGGGAGACTGTCAGTCCCTCAGGGCTTGAGAAGTCAGCCTCCTCTCCACTGTGTTTTCTTTATTTCTCTGTAGATTTTTTACATCCAAGTTTGAATCTGAAAGTTTTTTCCTGTATGGGGCTTGTGTATATTTCAGTTGGTTTTGTTAAATGAATCTTCCTGGAGTACCAGGATACTTGCCATGTTACAAAGAAGCACTTGATGCTCTGAGAAATTTGGGGTAAAAACAGATCCTTCTTATCCTTGGGCTTTCCACTTGGGTGTTATTGCTTCCTTCCTCCCCTTCAATAGGGAGCAACAAAATCCTATGAATAAATACCATGTTTGGGTCATTTGCTGGAGAAAGACAACCTGGAAGTGCAATGTCTCTCTTTACTATGGCAATTTCTGTAAGTCAAAACATGACTGGTAAAAGATGTGAGACCATTTTCTCACTCAAGACAAATGTAATTCTTAATAAATAAATAGTTTTTTTATTTACGGACAGGAATAAAAATATAATGTATCTCTGATTTGCAGTTTTCTCTTTTAAAACCTCCTAAATAAACTGTCTGTATAGATAAAGGATATTGCACACATGAGGTCAGTGAAAACACACAAAACCCATATTTTTTTCATTCCCCAAAAAAATAGGGGAATGAAATTCCTTCTATTTTGTGACTCCAAGAGTTAACATAGATATTATCTTCAGAAAACAGAACAGAAGATCTACTAGTCAAAACTATCATAGTGGTTGGAATAATGTTTAACATGAGTGAACCTTAATATAGAAACATAAATACACCTCTGACCCAGTAGACTGACTCAGAAAGAAACCAAGTGGAGAATCCTAGAGGGAGAACACAAACAGGTCATCATGGCTTTCATAGGTCATTACAGAATGAGCAGCCTGTCAGGAGGTAAGATCTGTATCCTGATGTTCACTCTCCTGTTGTTAAATCCTGCATTGTTGTGGTGACCACATTTTAATTCCGTTTTCTGGTCATAGATTGACGATTTTTGATCTGCAAAAGCGAACTCCCAGTGCAATCTCTTATGCCATTTTCTTTTCCGTTCTATGATTCTTTCTAATCTAATTTTCCCTGCCCCCTTCCCTGCTGCCACTGCGTGCTGAGTGGTAGGGAAGCTTGGGGCCCTGCCTGTCCTGGGAGGTTGTGGAACCTGGAGGGTCCCTCAGGGAGCGTAGGAGAGGAGCTACCACAGGCCACCCATAGTCCCCCTCAAGCACCTGAACTGCAACCTAGTTTTTAACTGGCAGAACTAATTCAGATTATCATAAACTCTAATTATTCCTGCCAACCACCACTCTCTGCATGATGTGTCCCACCTCATTGCTCACGCAGTTTTGCTGCGGTAAGGCTTCCTGAACTGTTCTCCATTTCTTATATATTAATGTAAATATTTTTGGAGGGCAGTGTTATCTGCAAATGATCTCATTTTATTGTACTTTTCCCACAGTACTTAGTAAGCACATTACATACCATTCCTGTAGAGAATATTGTAGGTTTACCTAGTGCCTGGCTGGAAATATATGTATTCTGATTATTTCATTAACTGCAATGAAATCTGGTAGAAAAAAACAAACAAAAAAACCAAATGACAAAACCCCAACAAACTTACTTAAGAGAGACACCATTTTTCTTTATCAAAGTTCTGGCAAGAACCTCCTGATACCACAACTACCTAACAGTTTCACCATTTCACATTTAAAAGGATTGTTACAGTGAGTTATATACCTCTGAAAATAACCCCGGGTGATGTATGTTTTTCCTGAGTTATCCCTATTTGTTAATGATAAGGACAGACACCTGTGGCTTTCTGTTTCCCCTATTACAGCCATTGCATTTAAAGAGCTGAAAAAAGCAAACTGAGAAGTGGGAGATCCCAACAGCATGGAGGTGTTTGAGCCCACTGCAACTGGGCCGTGTCCAAAGCGAGACTGTGAGCAGACGTGGTGCACAAGTTGCAGACGATGATTCAGATCCTGGTGATGTAGGACACAGTACTGAGCATAACATATATGAGGCTATAAAGGTAATGCCCTACCCCTACACACAGCACGAGGTATCCAGAATTTAACCAGAAGTGTATAGTGGTGAGACTTGATTAAAAACACGGTAAGATATACAAACCAGGACTTTTTTATCAGTCTATTTGTTCTGCATTTTTTACTATCTGAATAAAGCAAGCCTGAGGGGATATCCTGTATGAAAAACACTGCTTGTCTTGAAAGTTCAGTTCATTAAGTCAAATTCTGACCTTTTAGAGTTTATGCTAACTGAGCCTTTCTGGTCCCTGGATAACAAAACTGTTGGTCCACAGATCTCACCTTTTCATCAAACATTCCTCACCTTCCCCACCATTAGATAACCCTCCTTGTTCTTGAAGTGTTTCCTGATGCATCAAAATGCACACGACTAAAGGGCACCTATGAAGCCACTGTTGAAACAACACGGCTTCAGTTCTAAAGGAAATACTTTGCAAAATAAAGTCATTCCTACAATCACAAATTTCCAAATCAGCCTAAATGTATAATCCTAAGAACACCTGCACACATTTATAGGCACACACGTACTATATAAAAAGATATATGTAGCCACATGCACACTGAAGCAGATAAGACACACTTTAGCTGGCTGTGCTGGCTCTACTGGGCCCTCACCTGATTGTATCGTGCACCTTTAACTCCAGCCCGAGATGAACAGATTATTGGCTGAATGGAGTCTTTTTCTAGCACTAGTCCATGGGGAAATTCTTCAACAAAAATGCTTTTCTGATCACATTTTCAATTCATATATGCTATGAACTAAGAATTCTATTAATTGAACACTGAAGAACATTCCTAATTATTGCATGTATTATTAATGACCTTCATGCCTCTACAATAAGCAAACCAGCAATGTTCAGTACCAGTGTACGTTCCGAGAGTTTTCTCACTGTGGATTCTGTGCAACTGCTCTTTAAATGGTTATTTTTTCCTAAGGATTTCTACATTTAGATGACAAATCAAGCTTCTCTAATTGCCAAATTGTATCTGCTCCTTCACCAAGAGACACCTTACAGAGTTTCTGAGTCAGAGTAACCAGGCAACCCTAAGCCTCTAGACTAGGAGGCAAAGGAAAATGTGTACTCCTACAGCAAAAAAAAAAATTATCATTTCAATCTCTATACAAAAGTTTGTCATAATAGAAATAATGTTTGCTGTGACTCAAACATTTCAAAGGGTGATATAAATTCTCAAGCTCAAGATGTCCCAGTCAGAAGCTGAGCAGTTTCTTGACAGTTCTTCCAATCCTTCTGGGCAAATTGGAATCTGGCAAGAGCTGGTCAGACAGCTCTGGGCCTCTGAGCTCCAGCATGGTAATTTCTTTTGATTCCTATTAACAGTGTAAAGTCATACTAGGGAGATTCCAAGTGCCAATCTGTTGTTTTTCCTGGGCAGAAATCCCCTGATGGTCCAGTCAAAGCCAAGTCTTTACAGTGCAAATTTCTGCAAATCCCAATGATGACCTTCCACCAAGGGCAGCTGCTTAAGCCCAGATTTGCTTTGCCTCCCTGAGGTTTATCCAATGACCTGACACAAAAGAAACCGCAACATCATATTTATTAAAAAAAACCCCAACCTTTTATATATATATACATATATCTTGGAAGAAGCCAGAGGAAAGGACCATCAGCGCTGGTCATGGTTCAAAAGGGCATTTCTTGTGGAGCTCCCCCTTCTTGGGGAGTGCTGTCTCTGTTGTGGGAAGTGCAAAGAACAGTGCTGCCATGGCTTCAGCAAGGAAAGCAGCAGTCTGGAGGGCCAAATACTCCACGGTGATTGTGTGCATGTCCCTCTCTCAGAGCATCTCCCACAGTGAGGCAGTTGGCAAAACCTAGATGAAATCTACTTTCCACAGAAGCAGCAGTTTAGGCCATCAACCCCCTGTCCTGATTGCTTCTGATCAGCTTGGCTGCTGGATGTAGAGTGCTAAAATAGCAGCAAAGTGGCAGATACTCCTCCCCCCAGCTCTCCAACCTTCCCTTTTCTAAAAGGACATGTGTGCTTGCTGATGCCCAGCCTCCTCCCTGTTCCCTCTGGGGACCTTTTCCCCCACTTGTGGCTGTCAGTGAGGTCTAGTGAGTCTCTTTTGCATCGGTGGCTGTGGTTTAAAGCCTTTCATCACAGCCTAAAGAAACACTCTTCTGCCTTTAAAAAGCTGACACGACACCCCCAGATTATTCAACAGCACTTAGGCACCACAGGGTGCCTCAGGTTCAGTAACACAAGACCATAAAATGTCTCAGCTACACTGCAGGTACACAATTCCCAGGGGAGCAATGATTTCTGCAAGTGAACATCAGACTTCCTTTACCTAAAACGGGAAAATGAAAACTAAATACTGGAATTATCTTTGCATATATGTGTTGCATTTAGTCTTCTGTTTTCAGTGCTGGAGAGTTGCCTTATGGCAAAGACTTGCAACAAAATCCTCTGTGACTATTACTCCTTGCACCTGTTTGCAGGTCTGTTCTCTCCCTGGGCGGTGCAGGAGGGAGCAACAGACTTTGGTGGTCCCTCTGGTATCCTCTGACAAGGCTCTTGGAAGATATTCACAGGTCTTGGAAGAGCCCCTTGCCTTGCCTTGCCTTGCCTTGCCTCTTTCTTCTCCACTCTTCACCTTGCATCTCCTCTCTTTTTTCTTTCTCACACAGATCCATTAGTTACTTCCAGTGACTTGCACACAGAATTCAACATCCTCACGAAGAAAAATTCTGCTCAGAGCATTTCCCCTCATGGCCCATGAGGGGAGGAGGAAGAGGAAGAGGAAGAGGAAGAGGAAGAGGAAGAGGAAGAGGAAGAGGAAGAGGGCAGGGCCCCAGTCCTGGATAGCAACCAGCTACATGCTTAACCTCAGCCCTGGATCTAGCTCCGCTGGTTTCACTGGAACATGCATAGATATTGCCATGATTTGCCACAGGTAAAGGTATTTAGATATTTGTAAAAATTAAGGCCTTAGTTGACCATTTGGTTTAAGTAAGGTTGTTCCTGGATTTAGTTGTAGTTTGAGGCATAAAGGGATGTGACTGGGCCTCATACTGAGTAATTTTTGATTCCTGCCGTTGTTAGAAGTGTATTGGATTATGTGTTGGTGTGTTAGGAAAAATTCACAGCATGGGAAATGCTGTGATCAGTGCTGTGATCCCGGTACCTGACTCCGGGCAGCCTGGCCGGGCAGCGCTGCACACGGCAGCAGGGCGGGCAGGAGAGAGGGGAACATTCGAGTGCCGGGTTCCTGCAGCCGGGCTGGAAACCGGGAGCGCGGAAAGCGGGAATGACCGGCAGAGAAGGGGCTGCAAGTGACGGGCACGGGGCGCTTCCCTGCGAACTGCCCGGGCCGGGGCACGGCAGCAGCCAGCACGGAGCGCCGGGCCCGGAGGCCGCTCCTGGAGGCCGCGCCCGGCGGACGCGCGGGCTCGCCCGTCCCGGGAATTCCGGGCTCCGCGGGAGCGCGCCCAGGCTGGCCGCGGGGCAGGGCGCCCCCTGGTGGCGGCGGCGGCGGCGGGTCCGCGCTCCTCCCGCCCGCTGCCGTGAATAAATGGGAGACATCCCGACGGGATCGACGCCGACCTGTGCCGAGCGGTTTCTATCGTGACATTACTCTGGCTGTTCACAGCACCACCGAGTCCTATTTCGCAACTAAATAACACTTCCCCGTTGGTGTAGGTCACGACACAGATCAAGGCTCTAAAAGAGGCCTTTCAGTGCCAGTTCAGTGATTAGTTAGGCACTCACTCAAACTCAGACTTTCCCGAGAGAATCTTTCCCGATCAGAGTAACGAATCTAAAGAATGTTCATCTGCAAATGTCCTAAGTATTTGACATTTCTTAGTGAAATCTGCTGGATTTCTGTGATACGCAGTGCTCATAAAAGCAGCTGAGTCAGATCAGTAGGTATTTTTGATAATAACAGTCTTTTACCTGTAATTAACTGCAATGGGAGAAGTTCCCCCAAGTGGTTTCCGAGTCTATTGCAACATAAAGTAAAAGATGTGGAAGGCAGTGGAAGGAAAAATTCCTTCCTTTATATGATGGTTACAAAATAACAGAAAAGAGAGATGCAAAATAAGTGAGTGACTATATAAGGATGATACACAGTATTTATGTCTCTCCTCTTTACTGTATCTCTCAGTTATTTCCAGGAGACATTTTGGTAATTAAAGGAACTGCCTGTGATTCCAGGACAGGTGTTTTACACCTCGGTTTTAGGCGATGAGAGTGCAAGTGGAGCAACCTTCCCGAGGGCTGCCCTTAGCCCAGGCTTCAGAGGGCGGGCACAGGCACTGAGAGCAGCCCTGGTGCAGAGAACTGAGTGGGCAGCACTTTGTCACACCCATGGACAGCCCCCTCTCAGCAGGCATGGGATGGGAAGAGCAAGTCACCACAGCATATTTCTGGGTTTGCAAGCACTGGACAGCAAAGGGTAAAGAACAGGGGGAAAGTGAAGGTGGGGGCTTGAAATACTCTTCTTTTTCTCCTTTGAACAACTCCGTGGACTCCTTGGGCTCTGGTTGGGTGCAAGGCTTGTGAGGCTCAAGGGACTTCATCGTACAAAACAAAACCACGGCATCTATAGCTCATGTTCTGGTGCTTTCTGAGACCCTGCAAGTAAAGAATGACAGCAAAAAAAGTTTAACATTCCGGATGACGTGTCTGCAGACAGACAAAGTCACATTGGTTGTAGGCAGTGGGAGAACGGGACTATTTAACCAAGTCTGTCTAAGGTATGGGCTAAACAAGCACCACACTTTCCATCCTCCTAAGATCATCTTCTCAAACGAGAGTGGATGCAGAGTGAAAAGGAACAGCATCTACCCGAGCATCGCATGCAGCTCTGGGGGCTCTCATCATAAAAGCAGAACCTGATCTTTGTCAAAATGCACAGGGTAAAGGAGTGAAAAGTAGAGCAGAGACAGTGGGGATGTACCAGCTGGGATCCATCAGCTCCTTATTACTTCCATACTTATCCTCTTACTCCAAGATGGCATTTAGCCTACAAGTTAGTGAGCACAAATTTAGGATTAAAAAATAGGGGATTTAGTTTTAAACAAATAGCCAAAGTTTTGATGCCAGGGTGCTGATGGCATTGAGGTGCCAGACCTTGCCAGGGCCCCCATAATCCTCTCAGGTTGTGCAGGTGGCCATGCCTTACCCTTGCTGTGGGAATGGCAGGTGAGCAGGACACAAAATGATAGCTATGAATGGGAAATAGCCTCTGAATAAGTGAGAAATACTTCTGAGAATCCTAGAAAACTTCAGCTCTTGATAGCAGCCAAAGAGGAAAATTAAATATTCAGGAATTAACAGTGGGAGAGTAGTAACTAAAAAGCAATGCCACATGCCACAGTGTAAATACTGTAAAATTTGGAGCCACCTTCTTTCCCCACACTATAAAAGCATAAAATAGGCCTAAAAAGGTATTCTTTTATGTTTTACCTTTTTAAAAAAAGGTATTTTTTAAAGTGCATGTAGCAGCTACTGTTTGAAGAGAGTATCACTGAAAACATTATGATCAAAGGGAGCATCACTAGAACATTTATATGTGACAGCTTCTAGAAGGTGAGCAGTTATGCATCAGACCTCTGCCTACAACAGCTGGGAGTCACTCTGCAAAATTTGTACATAAAAGACTTAAAACAAAATGATGAATTTTTTTTTTAAAATTTTTTTTATTCACCCACTGTGGGAATGACAGCACAGGAGAGTGCAGCAGCAGCCGTTGCTCCTTCCCATGCCGAAACCCTCGGAGTCACACACATTTTCTTCGCATTTGAAATTCTACCTGTGGATTTGGCACCATGTTTTTCACAGTGGCAGCTGTTTCTCACATAGCTATTACAGCCTCTTTCTGCCTTAGTTTCAAGACACTGGCTTACTATGAAACTAGCAAAATGAGAATGTTTTCAACGCTGTATGAAATGGAGATGGGCAGGTCTGAGTGGCAAAGTGGCCCTGGCAGAGCTGCAGGGGTGCCGTCAGCTGAGCTGTGCACAAGGAGCAACTAAAAGTCATTGGGAGTGGGGATGGTGTGCGAGGTGACAGGGAAGCCCACAACTTTTGCAGTGTGAGTTTTGGCCCCTCCAGGAAGGCAAAAGGAGCCAGAGAGTTCAGTGAGGTTCCAGATGACCAGGAGATGGTATTTCTTAGAGCTTCACGTTCTCATCTTTCAGCAAAGATCATGAGACTATGTGCGTTTCAGTCATGCTTTGTGGGAGAGAAGTGGGCTTAGGACAAGTTCATCCAGTCACCTCTGAATTTGAATTTCCACAGAAAACTTAGGAGGAATACTCATTTTCCTTCAGTCTGCCCTCATACTCCAAATCTGCTTTGTTGCAAAGTAAATTGTTCTAAGCATACCGATTCTGCCTCCTTCATTGGAAGTGCCTCCCTATGAAAAATTGCGCCCTGACCTTGAGTTGTTATAAACCATATAATGAAAAAGAGGCACCAAAATGTGGTTAAAATTGCATTATTTATTTTCTTGAGGTGGGGAAAGAGCAATGGAAATACCAAGATATGTTAGTTTCTGGGAAAGAAATGAGATACTGAGGCAAAGGTCTCTAAATTTTCCAGGCGCATGTAATTTAGAAGACAATATAGTGATAAAATAAATATAAAATACTTATTAGATTTAATTTCAATATACAAAACAAGAAACATGTTAAACGTCACTCCCCCTTTTTCATAAAGAATTCCTCTCTTTACTCATCTCAGAAAAAGAGGTGCATAAATCTTTTATGTGACTAGAATAAAGATTGTGTGATATTTTATTCAAGGAAAGGTCTATGGAAATAAACCTGAAAGCACTGACATACCCTAAAAGGACAAGTTTAACAAATGCCCTCATTACGAGTAATTCAGTTCAAGCTGCAGAGTTGTGTATGGAAGTCTGTGCTTGAGCAGCCATAAAATCAGAGCCTCATTTAGGCCGGAAGGGACCTTCAGAAGTCCAGTGTTTGGTGGCAGGAGGGCTGGAGTGAGCAAATGTCATACACTTACAGCACAGGAATGGAAATCACAGCACAGCTGTTGATCTTGTTCTTGGCATTCTAATAAGATGTTGCCAAGGCAGATCACAGCATCTTTCAATGAGTTGAAAGAAAGCTTCCACAAAGACATTCAGCTGAGAATTCAGTAAGAGGCTAGACTGAGATTAGTCCAAAACCCAATTTCTTAGCTTCATATTTCACCCTTATAAATTCAGATGCCAAACAAGAATACTTGGAATATAACAACTTTAAAAGGCCACTAAACCTCCACAACATGACAGCTACAGAGACGGGCACTTATGTGACAGGGCAAGCACTGTAGATGTATGTGACTTCACAGGAGGGTGTGAGGTGTTCCCTAAAACCAATCCCCACTGGTCCATGGGGAGAGAAATGAGTAATACAAGTTGTGCTCTAACACATGTGCTGGGTAGCAAAGACCAGCTGGGTGCCCAGTGCAGGCTTCCTCTCTGCTCTGACATGGGAGAGCATCACAGAGCATCTGCCAGGGGTAGGGATGTGGGTCCCAGGGCCGGCTCTTCTTTGGCAGCTGCAGCATCTCCCTGGTGCCCCTTTAGTTTACATTTGAAATGTGAAATATCTCTACTCTGGATCTGGGGAAAATCATGACTCTCACAGTTATGTGCCATCTTCTGCTCCTTCCCACTTCAGTAGTGGGAACAAGACAGGATTCAAATAGTAAAATATTCTAGTTTAGAAGGTAAAGTCTGGCCAAATCTGACATGGTTTTGTCATAGTGACATGTGAACTTGCCTCATTAACTCTTGTCATCACAGGTGGATATCACTCTCATAAGATGATGGCAGTGTGTTTTGGTAGCACATCTTCCACCTTCTTTCCTCCCTGAGGGAATGTGACTTCGCCTCCTGCTGCTGTGATTGAAACATTTTAAATGACAAAGCATCTGTCAGGTCCCCAGACATGCTGTGACTTTGGGCTCACACTCCAAGGTGGCATTGCAGCCATGGGGCTCCCAGTGGTCAAGAGGGATCGTTGGGCAACCCTGCCTCCCTCCTGTCCTCCCCAGAGCCCTTCCTAAGGAATTAAAACACATGTGCAAGTTCCTTTTTTTTTGCAGGAGGAGGATGTTTTCCTTGTCTGTGGGTTGGCAGAGAATGCTGTAGAAGAGAGAGGGAACCTCATCTGGACAATGAGTGGCGCCCCAAAACAGGAAGCCTCTGTGGTGAGGGGGTAGCTACCTGTCCTCTGCAAATGCCTGCCTTAGGTGGGAGTGAATTCTTAAGGCCTGTCTTGAGCCACTGATTTTTCACTGAGGTAATTATTTCAGCTGAAATCTCTGCATTTTAATTTTCCTAAATTAGATAAGAGAAATCTCAGGGACAGACAGAGAACAGCACAGGCACAGATGTGGACACAACAGAAATACCAAGGACGACTGGACAGATGCAGACAACAGCTTAAAGTTCAAGGTTCTGGAATATTTCCAGAATCCTTCTCTAATATAACTTAAAACAGGCTACAGTAGTCCTGTAACAATAGCAGTGCAGGAGTACTCTTTACTGACATTGAATCTATTTTATTTCTATTTTTTTAATTTCTGAAAATATCAACACTAGACCCATCAGAATCTAGACTTTCTCAAAAAGATGCAATCATTCACGTTTTGATCCACTCAAAGAAAGATCCATCCTAGTATTTGAGAAAACACAAATAATCCTGTATCCGAGAGGCAGGGGCAGAGTGAGGAGGGAAGGCAGAGGTGCCTGTGTGGCCATGGAAGGGGACAGGGCTCTGGCCATTCTTCTGCCACGGCTGCCCAGGTTGCCAATTCTGCCAGGGATCTGAAGGAAAACAGCCAGTTCTGTGTTTTCTCCAATACCCATCAAATCCAACTCCCTGGCTTTTTTCACAGGAGCTAACAAACTGTTGACAATGTAAAGAAATATCTCTGACACTGCAAATAAATGACTTTGAAAGACACAGACACAAGCAGAGCACAATGTGTCCACAAGCCACTGTACAAACATCGCTTGGCATTGCTGCTTGAGCTCGCTCATACCCCAGCACAGCAACCCATCCAGCATCCACACTGTTGTCAGCAGGGTTAAAGAGCTTTCTTCCTTCTGTGCATTTTCTGACTTAATCTTTTTGAGGTGTAGATGTGGATAGAGATAAAAAGTTTTGCTGTGTTTGAAAACCAGACCCTTGTGAGTGCATTCTTCTGAGACACAGAGCACATCTTTTTCTATCAGACCAGCAATTCCTGCACTTGATACCTAGACCACAGAGTCAAAATTCCTAATTTCCAGGAAAGCAGGGCTCCATCACATATGACAGTTATTTGGGAAGGCAAGCACCAAGTATCTCCCCTTTCTTGTTTTTTACCTCCAGATTTTATTGCTGAGGACCACGTAATTCAGTATGAGATATCCCTCTGGTCAGTCAGGGTCAGTTGTCCCAGCTCTGTCCCTGCCCAGAATCTTGGGCACTGCCAGCATACTTGCTGAGGGAGGAGCATGACAAAAAGAACAGGTATAGAAGGTATGCATTTTTGCAAGCACTATTAAGAAACAGCCAAAATATCAGTGTATTATCCAATTTATATTTGTATTTGACTGTTTTGGTCACAAATCCATGGCACAGCACCATCTGGACTGCTACACAGGAAATAAACTCCATCCCAGCCAAAATCAGTACACATGGAGAGGACATTTGTGATACCTACAGTCCCTATTTATGGATGATCATTTGCACTTCTATTACCATCACTCAGCACAAATTACAATTTGTAGGTTGCCCTCCTGTGGCATTCTGTAATAGACAAGCAATGAAATTGCTCCATTGGTTGCTCCCCTAATCCCAAACTGGAATTTAGTCAATGACAACATTATATAGACATTTTGCTTCCTTTGAAAACTTAGCAAGGCCCCTGAGAAATTAACACCACCACATCTTCCTACATTGACTGCTTTGAATGGTCACAAACTGAGAGGTAGTATATGCATCTAGATTTGTCATGCAGAAAGCCAGTCTGGCAAGCTCAGCATCACTTCCTCAGGAATGTAGGCAAAGTTACTGAGAGAATAAACCAAATTAGCTAGGAGGCATTTAGCCTAGTCTGCTGGTAAATATAAACTGCCCTGAAAGCTGACACTTATCCCAGGTATGAGGTCATGCATATTGGAAGCTGCCTGTTAGCAGGTACAATTCACAGAGCCTTTTTGGAGAAAACGTTCCTGCTCTACATGTCTTCTCAGAGCCAGGCAGGTATTTATTCCATCAGAGCACCCCAGTACCATAGGTCACTTGTGGGAAGGGCTGGCTGGTGCTCCTGGGATGAGCAGCAGCAGGCCCGTGGTGGTGGCCCAGCAAACGCACACCCAGTCCAGCTGTGTGCACACTGGGAGCCCTTTGCTGGTGAGTGAGCTCCACTGTTCTGCTGTGACGTGCAGGCAGTGCACTGCAGGCTTCCCTGGGGACCAGATGGAGTCTTAAACTGGTATCAATCAAATGCTTTCCATTGGAGTGCTTAGAAATTGAGCCCAGGCCACTTCACTGCCAGTTGGTTACTGACAGAAGAGCTAAACAAATGTCAGGGAAACAAAAAACAATGTAAATTACACAGTTTTTGAAGGCTCCTAAAAAAATATAGCATTCTACAAAAGCCAAGAGGCAGAGGAGTGACTCCCTGTGAAAGCACCACAGTAGATGGCAAAGTTCAGTAAAAGACCGGAAAGGATATAATTTTGCTTAAGCAGCATTTTCTCTGCTTAATGTTTAAATCATTCTATCAACCAGTTATTTTCAGCATAAGATTTTGCTTTCTAAATGCTAAAGCTATCCAGCTAATCGTGTACGTGTTCAGTTCAAAGATAACCGTACTTGGAGCTCAGATGAAGCCTCAGACAAGCACAAAGCCTTCATTTAACCAGTGCAATGCCAGAAGCCCCCACTGAACCAGGGGAGTTAGCAGGGGTGTCCAGGAGTATCTTGGTCCTCGGGGGGTGCTGTGTTTTGTGAAATCCATCCACTGTTTTGTGAAAACAGTGCAGTGTTTGTGAAATCCAGGCCCTGCAAGATTTCCAGAGGAGGGAGAACTCTACACATCATCCAGAGTGGGGTTCTGCTTATGTCTGAGACATTGAAATGCAGATGTAGCCAGTGAGATCTGGGGTCCACTAATTTCAGCTGCATCAGGATGAGGGGGAGCAGAGGTGCCTGGCCCAGTCCCATGGTCAGATTCCCAACCAACCAACATGGCTGTGGACAGTCTGGCCCTTGGAGCCTGAGAGGGATGAAGCCCCCTCTGCCAGGAAAACCAAATCTGTGACAGCCTCAGTCACACCCTGTGCTTCACCAACATTATTGACTTCTGCTGCTGTAATGTGGGTTGCATGCTTAGCTCACAGATATGTGTGTATATAGATATGGACTACTCTCGTGCTGAATTCAGCCACACGCAAAGGCCCAGGCAGTCGAAGACAACCAAGCCACTGACTTCCAGCTTAATTACAGAGCTACATGTAAATTTAGGAGAGGATCACTGGAACAGCTTAATGTAACACCATGATAAAAGATGGGGAAACTCTTCTTAGAGCTGTAAGGCTTCTTTATTTTCCCTCAAACTAAGAATAAATAAATTAGTTTCTTTCTGCATTGAGGAAATCTAGAGGACTATGCCATGTTTTCTCCCTTGCACAGCATAAGTCAGATCATGATTGCTTCACCTGACATTGGGATACCATGCATACAGTGCATACTTACCTATTCCCAGATGGTGTGTGACTGTCAGAAGACAACAGGATGAGCCCTTCTCCTTGGCTGACCTTCTCCTTGATGTTCCTGCACCCACAACCCAAATGCAATTGGTTTCCTCATCAAAAGGCTGCAGAAAAAAATGAAATGAAGGCAGGCTGCTACACTGAGGAGATGCCAGCATGGCCACAACACTGTTGCCAAGTGAGAGTAAGTGATCCCAGCTGCAAAATAGACTAGCTGGCTGTTAAATCATCTCTTTAAAGTAGCCCCCCAAGATATTAAATTCTATCTCACATCTCAAATGTGTTTTGTGCTACCACTACGATGGAGCCAGCCTTATTAACTTTTCCTGTTGACAGGCTGTGTCAAAGCCCCAAACACAAATGCTGTCTGCTGTGCTGTGCCTCATTTAAAAAAAAAATAATAAAAAGCTCCACCTTAAATGTTTGTTCCTAAAATTGGTGCATCTCTGTACAAATGGAGAGTAGGTGACTAAATGTTCTAGGACATGTGGCATGGTGACAGTCTAAATCAGGTGCTGTAATCACCAATTTGCTTATCCTTATGGGTATCCAATCTGAGCGATTCAACATCCTGAACTGTGCCAGCTGTGAGCATGGGTGCCTTGCAACTCTACATTACAGATTTATGATGCATTTTGGTTTCCTTCTTGTACTGCACCAGCAGGTGTATAAGCAGTGCCCTTGCTGGTGTGCTGTCACTGTTCTGGTAGCACTTACCCGTTTACTCCTTGGCCGAAGGTGTGTCACAGCAAACCTGTCACATCTCAGTCATGTTCTACGCGTGCTTTTGGATTCCTGAGCAGTGAAACTGGTGAGAATCACACAAAGCTCAATACACTTACCCTTCTTATGCTAGGCAGCATCTGCTGATATTTAAGCAGCATCTACCTGTTCACCATACTCAGGGCATTTTGCTTCAGGCTTACGGATGCAAAAGGAGGAAAGCAGACCCAACTGCAGTTATAACCACTCCCGAAGGTGCCGATTCTCCTTCCCCTCCAGCTGGGAAAGAGATGTAAACTGTGAGGTTTGAAAGACCAGTGGCATGTGCTGCAGCACCCAGCAGAGCTGTCAGGGTGACACTGCCCCACGAGCCATGGGCATGTCCCCTGGGGCAAGGTCAGCACTGCCTCTGAGCAGCCATGAGACCATCCAGCCAGCACAGAGGCACTTACAGTACAGGGTAACTCACAGTTACCTCATAATACAGGATTTATAAGTTGTGGATTCGCACTTAGCTATTTCTACAGGCTCGTCATGATTTACTGAAAACTTCATTTCACTCTAAGTAAGAAATAAAAATTGTAAATTTTTTGTATACTTGAGGGTACTCTCAGGCTTATCATCTTCATTCAGATGCTGACTGGACTTAATGGATGCTTTCCAAATGAACAGAACTTTAGGATAATTAAAAACT
This sequence comes from Tichodroma muraria, assembly GCA_013390105.1. Classification (NCBI taxonomy): domain Eukaryota; kingdom Metazoa; phylum Chordata; class Aves; order Passeriformes; family Sittidae; genus Tichodroma; species Tichodroma muraria. The sequence continues at coordinate 45,807 of WAAG01089151.1, forward strand.
CCAAAGGAGAGAAGGTTACCAGTGGTATGGCAGTTACTTAGTACAGATTAGTTAGAAATAGACTAACACTTGCAAAAGGCTGTATATGCCATCCGGAACATAAAACTCATGCTTGGCATGTAAGTCACAATATTTGAGCATTTCAGTCCTTTCTGTAGCATTAATAAATATTTTGAAAGTTAAGTGTTGAAACACATGGTTCTATCCTCCAAATTATGAAAATGGAGTTCAAATATTGCCGTTGAGGATTTAAAAAAATTTTTTGGCTAATATTTATAAAATAAAGCAGAACTGAAATGCTAAGGATGCCCCTTATCTCCAGGAACTGAGATTTTAAAGAAAGCTGAAAAACTTGTGAGAGTTGGCACAGGTAGAACACTACATAAGCAGACTTGTAAAATTGTACCAACTCTGCCAGGCTGAGCAAAATGCTGTTTTGACTCAATAAGAAGTTAAAATAAATTGCACAAAGCAGTTGAAATTCTTTTCTTTAAGGCTGCCATATCCATCTCCTATAAATGTGAAAATGAGGTAATCCATTAGCTCACTACTCACTGTGACATCAATTCCCAGCTCCTGCCACCAGCTCCAGCATCCCAACATCTCCCTGTGAGCATTTTACTGCCCTCAGACACTTAACAACCTTTCTTGTTAAGAGTCAATCTATTACATACCTGCCATGGAAATTTGTGGTGAAATATCTGTTTCTGCTTGAAGAGACTGGGGCTTCAGTTTGTTCCCCTGTTCTGCAGTGGCCTGGTACCTTCCACAGGGACCTCCCAGCATCGTGCACTGCCAAAGCCAAGGACTTTGTGGAGGTGAAGCTGCCTGGAAAACATGGCATTTCGCTCTGAGGAGCTTCCTTCTGGTCAACAGTGTAAAGGAAAAATCCTTTTTGTGTCATTCCACCTGGCATGCCATTTGGGCATCAGTTGAAAGGATTCGTAAAGTCACAAGAGCAGTTTCTTTGTGACTTGAGGCAGGCGTCCAGGGAGGAGGAGCTCCCACCCCGGGGGTTTGAATCTGTAAGCAGTAATAGCAGCATGTCCCCTCTGTTGTATGTCTGGGTGAGGGGCAGTGCTGATATCTCACACTTTAATAATTAAAGTCAAAGTCCCAGAAGGCTTAAGCTGCAAGGTCTGACCCACTTTTCTCCTGACAACACTAAAGGACTGCTTTGAAGGCTCACTTGCCCTGTGCCTACAGCCATAGCTCTGTGAGGAAATCTCCCTGCCACTCTGTTTTCCCCAGCAGGTAAATTGTAAAGTGAATATCAGAGGTGGGACACACTTGTCAGTGTCCTCACAAAGCTACATCTCTTTAAAAGGAGAGAAGCCACTCATGTGGTCTCTGATGAAGAAGCTCTGCTGATGAATCCCCGGATTCCCAAGGCTGGCTCTCCCACCGGGGGTCATTCCTGAAAGCATTCAGGAGATGGTAGAGAAAACATGTGCAGGGATGGAAAAACCTGGAGTAGGATGTGACTTTGGTGTCAGGGTGTGCACTGCCCAGCCACCCACCTGCTCATGATCCCCTGTTCCACACCAGGTGTGGTGGCCTGGCTGAGTACACACTGAAGCTTGGAGCACCCCCCCAGCCCAAACCTGCTATACGTAGTGGTTGAACTGATTTTGGCTGGAGGGGGTTGGATGAAATTACTTTGTTTTCTACTGATAATATTGACATGAGTTTGGAAGGAACCGCCTTTCAATCTTTGAAATGTTTGGGAGAGGTGTGATTCGTGTAGTACTACTTCCTTAGGACTGCGTGTCATGTCAGGAGCAGTCCTATAGCTGTGTGACCTGTCTTTACCATAACATGCAGAATGCTTCTACCAGCTCTTGGAGATGTAGGATAGACAAATATCTCAGTTTTCACCTTTTCAAAAAAAAACCTGCAGTTTTTTCAGAAATAACTACTGTTGAAGACAGACATGAAAACACAATGCAAGAGCAGTCTGTAGGTACAAAATTGAAAATACCCATCATGCTTCCACTGTAAAGGGAGTCAGTTCATTTTCAGCTTTGTCTGTTAATGAGATGGTTCAGAAGCTTTGCAGCATTTTCAGGCTCAGAATGACTGGGAAGGGACTCTGTTCCAGAAAAGCCTGGGCTGCTGAAGTGAAGCTGGTGTAGTCAGTGGTACTAATGAAAGGTTAATGAATGTTTGCAAAATCAAACTTTTAAAATGCACATAAGCAAAACAAATGAGATTTGTCATCCTTTCAGGGTCTCTCTAAGTAGTTGCCTTTTCTGCAGTGAATGTCATCCATCCTGCAATGAGGCAGTGCTTCCGATGTAAGCAACCACCTGCATCCACCATGACTCTAAATCCAGATTCTCAGAAATGTCCCCTGTATGAAATAGTGGCGTCAGTTTTGGAAGCCCAGCCTGCCCTGGGACTGCACATCACAACAACCATTGTTGTTCTCTGGTTGAGTGCAGAAATGCACTTTCTGGGGACTTTATGGCACCAAATGTCATTTTGACTACATTGAGGTGAAGATTATGGATTCCTTCTATTAAATGACTGCACATGCAAAGACTTGTGATGCAAAGCAGCAGGTGTGTGTCTGGCATATGGTGGCATAGGGCTCCTATTTTCACCAGGAGTGTCCACCCTGTCCAGCCAGCACTGCCCACCCCCATAACAGGAGCCCAGATCCCCACCCACCCACTGAGGCCAGTTCAGTTGTAACTTCGGCTCACCCTGTACTTACAGCTCTTACTTACAGAAAAATATTTTGCTTTTTTAGCAACTGTGAGGGAAACTGTTTTTTAGCAAACTTTGAGGGAAGTTTTTTACATTTCCGTGATATTAACAACTCTCAATTGTTTGTTTCTAATGCAGAACTCATTTATATTTATGAAAAGGAATGTGTCAGAAAGTACCAGCAAATTATACCAAGGAAGTCTCAAGATGGTTTCACAAGTCATTATTATCATCCTGTGAGGTCAGGAGGAAACTGGTTTGTTTAGTGACACATTGTTTGATTTAGCAGCTGAGTGACTCATGCCAAATTGAAGATTTGTTGCTACACTGAATGCTTAATTGCAAAGATAAGCTGTGCTGTTAGTTCAAAGATAGTGTGTAGGCTGAGATGAGCAGATGCCAGAATTGTGAAGACAATTGCTGAAGTTTAAATTACAAAGTCTGAATTGAAAGCTGTGATTAAATAAGGACTGTTCTTCATTAATCACTATTTAGGTTTTCCCTTCTTTGTTTCATTCTTCACTTTGACAGAAGCAAGACTATAGAGAGGACCTGAAGCAGAGCTAAATATCAATGAATTATTTGAATCTCGCTTACATGGATCCTCCATTTCCACTATGTAATTAACACCAGTGAAACTACCCAGGTGCAAAAGTAATCAGAAATTTGGCTTTATTCATTCATTCATTTAACCTGAGATGGGTTGACAGCACGCAGACCCCTCCCATCACCTCTGTGTCCTGTGCTTGTCCCAAAATGCATGTCTGTGAGCATCATGTAAACTGTTCCTTGTAATTACTGAAGCTCACTCCTTCCTCCCTTGCTGCCTCTGCTGCAAACCAGGAGCAGCTCAGCTGAGCACCCAATATGAGCGCTGGTGGGCAGAGAGTTGGCAGGGCCATGGAAAAACTGGGATGCTGAGCTGAGTGCAGCTAGAGCCCTCTTCCTGGGGCTGCGTGCGGTTGGGCAGGAGGACAACAGGGAGGGGAAAGAGCCACTTCTCTTAAGAGTCAGTTTTAAAAGTGCCGGCAGAGGAAACCCTGTTTCTTACCTGGGAGCTGAAAGTCTTGTCTCTGTGTCCTGATGTCCTTGGGGCTTTAGAAGGGAGGTAACAGAGATGAAGCTCTCTCTGGAGAATGAACTATGTGTGTTTAATCTTAACTTTTCTGGTAAATCCAGGAATGACATAAACCTTGGGGGCAGGAAAAGTGTGTTTGGTCTCGAGCAGCAGGTGGAGGCAGAGGGATTCGCCACAGTGGGTTGGCAGGACGAGGGGCTCCCAGTACCCTTGGGGAGCCTTGGGCACCAGAAATGGCCGAGACACCCCTGTCCACGGTGGGGGGCAAGATGCAGAAACTCCCCCTCGTTGCTGCGAGCTTCTTGCATTGCTCACCAGCAGATGGGGTAATGTCTGACACCAGCACCAGCTCGAGGTGTAAAACAGGAAAAGCTTAACTATTCATGAAGGAGAACCCGGATGCTCCCGCTTCCCCTCCGCCCCCAGTTTGAGGGCTGGCTGCTGGCTGCTGCCCGCTCGGATACAGTCGAGCGCATTCGCTATCAGGTGCTGTAATGTCGCTGTGGCTGACAGAGCAAAGATAAAGTTGTGCGGTGCAATGAAGCCGTGACTCCCGCCGGCTCCATCGGCGCCGTGTTTGCAGGGACACTGGTGGTGCTCATTACTGGACCGTGGAGTCCAGCCCGGCGTGGCAGCTCCGCATCCAGGGGCCTCCATCGCGCCAGTGTCCTGGGTGACGGGGCGGGATCACGCCGTCCTGCGCGTCGGGAAACGTGTCTGCCACAGCACCGCCCGCTTGTTTCTCTAAGAAGACACCGGCTTAAAAATGCCCTCTGCATTTCCCGCGGCCCAGAGGAGAAGGAAGACGCTGTTAATTGCCGTGGCTCCCCAGGAAGGTGCAGCAGGGCCGTCTGGCTGCCGGCGGCGCGGCTCGGCGCGGCTCGGCTCGGCTGCTAACCCCGCAGCACGAGTTTGGCTCGGGGAAAACTAGAGGAGGTATTTGAACAGGGTAAGCACACAGCGAAAGCTAGGAACAGAAATCGTCGATAAATAAACCCCGAAGCTGTTGGCTGCTATTCCATGAAATGGGCGCCAGGAAAGGCGCAGGCGTAGGTTTGTGATGCTGTCGGCACGACGCTGCGTGGTTCGTGCCATAGACCGGGACAACACCCGGAGGGGAGGCGACGCGGGTCTCAGTGTGCCTGTGGTGGCAGTCCCTGACGGTCACCGCAAACCCAAACCTAAGCGGAGATGACAGAGTCCTTCATCTGCAGAGGGCACCCCAAGCACAGCCCGTTGCTCTCATCACACCCCACAGCAGAGCTCAACAGCTATCGTAGTTTTATGGAAGTTACAGAAAATAGTATTTATTATCAACCCAAAGCCAACAGTTTCCCATTGCCTTGGGGAAGATTAAATAAGGACCTATGAGTGGGATGTAAAGAAGCAAAACAATGACTTGATTCAGAAATCATAGGTTGGGGGGGGGGCAAATTTCAAAGCAAAGCTTTCCCTTTTTCTAAGAGGGGGTACAACAGCACTGAGTGAATCATCACTCCCAGGGGAAAAATAGGAGGGTGAAAACCCTGCTACCTCTCCTGTGAAAGTGCTGTCTGTGCCCAGTTGTTCCCTTGAAATAACAATATTGGCTGCAGGGCTTGTTCAGTTCAACCTTGCAAATAGATTAGGCTGCTGCGGTTTAAGCTTATTGAAGATAGTGCCCTCAACTCCCAGGATTACCTTATCAGCAGCAACCAGATGGAGTGTATCAGTCGTTCCACACCTGTTGATCCTACGTGGGAGCCAAAAAATTAATTGCTTAGAAATGTAAAAGTAAAAACCTAAAATCATGTGGGGAAAAAAGAAAAAAAGAAAGAAAAAAAAAAAAGAAAAAAAAGGATTAAAGGGAGAAAGTGGGGAGGGGTGGGAACTACTTGCCTGATACTGGAATGATTGCCAGCACATTCTGGAGGATGCCTTATGCGGCATCTGATGCAGTTTGCAAATGCGAAAGGGTGGAGACCCCAGAGAGCAGATATTTTTGGCAAGAAATACCTATTTAGCGGCTACCAGCCGTGTTTAATTTGCATACATATGACTCGTGGAGATAACAACAAATGCAAAAAGCTTTCTAAAAGGATGCTGCGCAGCGGTGCTGTTAGATTCTCGCTCCCGGGATGCCGCTTCCGTGCCTCGAAGCGCTCCCAGCGGGAGCGGGGCTCCCCATTCGGAGCCGCGAGGAGGAGCTCCCGCGTCGGCTGAGTCCCCGCGGCCCCGTGTCTGTTCCCAACCTCCCTGTGCTGTGGAGCGTGGAGGAACAGCGGCTCCCAGCCCACGACAATCTCCAAGTGCCCGAGCCACGAGCGTGAAGCAGGTTAGATCTCCACGGCTGCCACGGGAGCGCGTACCAGGAAACAGCTTGGGAAGCGAGCACATGCGAGAAGGATCTTGTTCCATCTTCTGTGAATCACTAGTCAGATTTTGAGTGATGGGAATAATGGCACCAAATTAGGGGTAAATTCGAACAATGACAAGTATAGGAACCCTGATATTTTTAGTGTTGCCGTCTGTCCTGAGGAGCTCCGGAGCTGGGGATGAAGTGAGGGTACAGGGATGCTACTCAGCTCCCTGCACCCGTGGAGCATCATGCAACCACCGCAACACTGGAGGAGGCAGCGGGGTGGAATCTCAGCCTGCCCCACGCCTCGCTCGTCTCTCTGGGCACTCTGCAGGCTGCTTCGTCTTACACACACAATGCGATCGCGGCTCTGCCTGTCAGGTACGCGGGCTGTGGCCGGGCAGGCAGCACGGCAGCCTCGGCTCCCCGGCAGTCCCCGCTGGCGGGCCGGGCG
>WAAG01089151.1:52547-65350 GCA_013390105.1 Tichodroma muraria
GCCGCGTCAGCCCCCGATGGCGAGCCGGGCGTGCTGAAAGCCCGGCTCGCCCGCGGCTGTGGGGAACAAGGGCTGGAGCCCCGGAGCGCTGCGCACCTCCGAGGAGTGCCCGAGGCTGCCTGGCAGGTACAAACCCCCTGGTGGGCATCAAAATAAGACCTAGAGGATGCAGCTAGCGTGCGTGTGCACACACTGGGGAGACAAGCTCGCTGCCTGTCTCTGTAGGCAGCAGTAGGCCAAAGACGCAGGTGGCGGCAGAGGTTTGTGCCGTGGAGAAACGGAGGAATTGCCTATCACACCCCAGGGGAGCCCCACTCTCAGCAGTTACTCTATAAAGCCTTATTTTTAGGAATGTCTTATCATTTAGATTCCCTGAAACTAACTTTGCATGATTCAGACATTTTGCTGTGCTGTATTAAATGACAGCAGTCTTTCCACACTCCTTTGTTTATGGATACGAAATTAAAAGAGTTCTGCTAGAAACAACCGGGATTTAAGAGTCTCCTGTTCAATTCGCACAGCAAACATTATTCCTCCTTGTTGTTTTAGCATAATTTTTAATTAAAATTGGCAAATCTCTTAGGCCAGTCTTCATTCATGACCTTTAGCCCAAATATGTTAATTCCTCACTGGAATAATTAGGCATTTATTCTCAATCTTTGTCTCTTTTCATTTTTTCCCATTAAGTGATACAGGCAGCTGTCAGAAATTTCTTATTCTCCTTATTTACCCTATTCAGACTTGTCTGACCTCTTGAGAGCTCCTTAAGAGGAGCTGGACTCTCATACTCTGATTCTGAAATCCACAGCTGCTATCTCCTTGCATGGACCAGTCATGCTGGGGAAGGTCGATGATGTCTTGAAGAACTGTATAACACTGTTGCATGGACTGGGTGTGAGAGGCAGAACAATTTACAGAGCTGAACTATTTTTGTGCAAGAAGAGAACCACTTTCATAGCACTGCATTCCATGTCCTGTCATACATTACAACAGTTTTGTTGTCCACAGTACTAGATAATCCTCTGGGAGCTGGGGACTGAAACAGAAGTCTATGTAGCTGCCACCAACAGATTTTTTTTTTTTTTCTGCTAAGCTGCAGCACTGATTATGAAATGGCACCAGAAGCCTTGTCGGGCGCAGCAGTGCCCTGTCCATACTGCCAAATTGTTGTGTCAGCTCCTGGTGTGTTTCAGCAGGGCTCTTGAGGGATCTCTTGATTCATTCTCAGTCCCTGGATGGAAATAGCAGAGTTCCTGATGGGCAGTTTGGGGTGAGTCACTGGGCATTGTGTGCCTTTTCTGGCATGTTCAGCATTAGGGAAATATGGAGAAGGTTGCCTCAAAGATGATTAATAATGGAGTGGAGTTTATGTAGAAAAGGTCTGCATACTGGTTCACAAAAAAACTGCTGTGAAAGTGCTTATACCAGGAAAAATGGGTAGGAATCTTCTTGTGTGACTGGTCACTGAAGGTTTCTGCAGTGTTACTCAGCAGAAACAGATGCCTAAAAGCCTTTACCTACCTCACCTGTCTGTTACAAGTGTTCTTTCAGATGGGATGAATCACTTTCCTGGGATTGCCTGTTCCTCTTCACTGCCTCTAAAAAGAGTTATTTGTCTTCATTTGGCCAGCTAAATACAACTCCAGGCAGCCAATGGGGAAGAAAAAAGAGCTTTTTCCTCTATAAGGAAAAAGGGGTCCAAGGTTCCTCTATAAGGAATAGGGTCCAAGTTTCTCACTGACTCTAAGTAAAGGAGGTACAGGGGGTTTAGTGTCAGTCTCTGCACACTCTGTAACAGTGGAGGGAAGCAGATCCTCCAGGGTAATCCTGATTTATGGGCAGCGCTGCCCTGGCAGTGCCCAGCTCTCTGGGCTCCACACAGACAGCACCAGATGCTGCTGCTCCACAGGCAGCTCACACCTCTGCCCCAACACTGCTGCAATCAGTCCAGCCAAGGTGAATTGAAATAATTCCCTGGAAATAAAACAAATACAAGAAAAGAAACCCCAAAACAACTGAAATCTATTGTGGCAGCTCTGCCACACTCTACATCTACCACAGCAGAAAGCAATCCTTTATGGAAGAGATGCCTCTTGGAGTGCCACAAAAGGACCCATAAACACAGTCTCTATAAAAATAGTCATCAAAAATGTGAGTGAGAGCCAGGAGGCTGCACAGACTTTCTGTAATTTCAATCCTTGTGCAGAAAAGTTGTGGGAAAGAGAATATAAATACATGTATATATTTGTGTACTAAACAATTATCTGTCAAAAAGATCACAGTAAGATTTTTGTCTTTTATGAAACAACAGTGACATCCAGTGGTACTGTAGGTATAGCCAAGGAAAGGTAAAGCTTTTCACCCTGGGACAGGCTCCCCGTGCCCTGCCCCTCGGGGGAGGCTTGCAGGACACAGGCAGCTCCAGCTGCCCACAGCCTTGAGCAGCTCCTCTGTAAGGGATGAACCTGTAAAGGAAAAGAGAAGAGAAAAAACCCAGTGTTTTTCAGAGCATGGAGTGAGGACACATGCATTTCAGAGGCTTTGTAACAGCACATACAGGTGAAAAAAAGCAGCCAGTTTTCAGAAAAACAGCATCTTCATGTCAATTAAAGTCTACTTCCACGTAAACAAATGCATCCTATAAAAAACCTACTCCCAGGCACTTAATTTCACTTACTTTAAGACATAATTGAAATTGCCTTTTACCTTTCTTTAATTTCCCTCCCATTTTCTGTTTCGTGTTCTGATTTATAACCTTCTTTAAAATATTTTCCTTGGGCTTTCTCTCTAATCTCTTCCAATTTCCCCTTATTTTTCTACCATTTAGATTTGGATTGGCTCAATTAAATTTTCTTTTCTACTTCTGACCGGTTCTCTTGAATAAGCTCTCAGGGACCGTCTGCCTCTTTCTGCTGTCATTTTGACTTGCTTGCTTATCGCTTTCCATCGATTTTCCCGTAGGATTTAATTTTAATCCAATTTACAGTGTCACTAATCTGGGTAGTTTCTTTTAGTTAGATTTAGATTCCAACTAATTTCCTTTCCATTGACAACTGTCCAGCTCGCTCCATTTAAATCATTGTACTCACTCAGCCTCGGCCACGCTGTTCCCTTTCCAGCTGGGGCTTGCTGGCTCTCGCCTGCTGCTGGCTGGGAAGCGGAGGGAAGGACTGGATGGCTGGGAGATCAGGTGGCGGGAGGCAGGGCGTCGGAGGCAGACACCCTCCCCACCCTGGGCTTCAGTTATTTACTTGTGGCTAGGGTGCTGGTTGGGACTGCCAGCCTCTCCTCTGTGCCAGCATCGCCGGCAATGCCGAGTCCCGCTGCGGGCAGGCGCACAGTGCCAGAGGCATCGGTCCGGCGACATCCCGAGGGACATCGGATCCAGCTTCCCGTGGACATTGATGGGAGCCAGGCTCTGTCTGCATGGGTGAACCGCTCCTCGGGTTTGTCAAAGAGGAGTTATTTGTCGGGGCACATCTAAAGAGCCATTAACGAGTGGTGTGAAGCCAATACTCAGTAACAAAAGCATTTGAAATCCTCCCCCTCATCCCTGAACCATAATGCATGCTCTTGTTCCCCGAGTAAAATGGTCAAAATTTGTTTGTCAGGCATGAAGCCACAGGGAGCTGTGAACGCTCTTCTTTCCAGGGTAACTCCAGGAGGTATTTGTAGCTGTATGATGCTCCTCTCACTTTGATTTCTTTCTTTTTCTTCTGTCTTATTTCCTTTTCTTGCATAATTTACCCATTCAATTCCTTTTTTGAAATGTAAATGAAGAAGCTGTTTCATCAGATCTATATGGAAAATCATAAATGCTCTTATCTCTAACAGCCTAACCACGCATTTGGGAAAAAAAACACACACTATAATATGAGCGCTTTTTTTTTTTTTTTTTTTTCAGAAGTGTACTTCTTTATAATATTTAATTGAAGATATAAAAATAGTCTCTCCAGCTATTTTCCAAAAGATCTGTCTCGGCTTTCTTCTGTAGAAATATTAAGAAAAATCTTAAAAAGAAATTTAAAAGCACCTATGCTTGGAAGCAAAGCTGCAGTTTTTAGTGCAGCTTACATTGAATATCACCACCACAAACTTCAGCTGAATCTGTTAGAAAACATTAAGTGCTCTTTCTCTGCCATACACTGATCTTTTGTCCACTTTCCAGCTGGCTTAATCTTTCATCAGCAAATCATTTTCACTTAATGAGAATTTACTCTTAAGTGCCTTTTTCCTCAGGAATACATATTTCCCCTTCATCCAGCTTGAGTCTTCCTATGCAGATTGCAGTGGTTATTGGAGCATGATGAGCCTTATCACAGGTATTGATTTGTCTTAGGCTGCTGCCTGGACAGCTATTTGCACTGAACCAGCACACCATCACGCACAAGGATCTGCCTTCATTTTTCAGTGGCTGCTTGTTTTCCTCGTGGGGGCATAGGCAGGCTCGCCCGGTCAGCCCCAGCGATCCTCCGCAGCCGCGCTGCTCTGAGCCTCGTGAGGACACTGAGCAAAGACGAGGTGGAGGCTGTAATGGGCTGTCACCTCTCGCAGGCTGGGCAGGGTTATTTTTAGACCTGCACATCAGACACAGGTTTGACTGATGGGAGCTTGCTTTCAGCTGCTCTAAGTGGCTTTTTGAAGTAGCTCTGTGCTGCTCCCCACAATGACTCCTCTGGGTTTCCACCCCTCAGCGCCAGGAGAGCAATGGCTGCCTGAGCACTGCAGGAGGAAACTAGAGAGAGGTAAGAGGACAGCAAGGGCAGCACCTTGTTGTAAACACGGGAAGGGTGAAAGTCATTATAAATATCTTTAAGATGTCCTGTAATGTTCTTATCATGGCATGGGCTCACTTCTTACTATAATCCATGTACCTGCTTAACTTTTGTCAAATGACAAAATCCCACCAGGATCTAATAACATTCAAAAACACCTAAAGGAAGTCGCATGAGCAATATCATATTATTGTCCTGCACCCCTGCATTGATACTTGCTTCATTGCATATTAACTGTGTAAACACTTGCTCTCAAGCTGTGCCTCACTTGTGAGGAAACTGCTGCCGTGATATCCTGAGCTGTACGCAGTTCTGGGCACAACTTTCTGAGGAGTAATTTGCAAACAAAAAGAAAGCAATTTCCTTCCAAAAATATTCTCTGAGAGAGATGAATCCTGTTTCTTAACTATCTCTAACATCACACTGGGTCTGGTATTCATGTACCTGGAGGTCTTTGCTGAAGTGCTGTCCAATACATCTGTTCAGTGTTTGTGCCTTCATTTTTTTAAGGGTCACAGTGTTATTTGCAGTCTCCATTTTTCTTCTTTTAAAGGGGAAAAATGAGCACTATTGTCTTGTCTGGTAAAAGATGAAAGCAGGCTTACTCTAGAACAATTTTAAAATCATGAGACTGTTTCTCTTTAACAAGGTGTGTTATAGCTGTGCTTTTTCCCCTGCTCACCTCTGCTGCACCTCTGGTCTCAGCTTCTTCAGACTCCGTGGCCCTGTGAATGAATGAACGGGAAGCACGCCAGGCTGGGAACAGGGCCTCAGCTGCCTCCTCTGCAGACTTCTCTGGGCTACACCGTGGTCCCTCAGCCCCCCCTAGGTCATCGATGCAAGGAGTGAGGCTCTCACATGGGGTGGGGTAGGTCTTTACCTACAGCACCTTTCTCCATGGGATACAGGAGCTGTGAGAGCTAACAGTCCCTGCGTGAAAGTTCTGGGGACACAGCAGCCAAATTAAACTCCTAAAGTGAAGATAGGTCTACCTCACACATACCCTAAAATCACAGAGCTGTCAGATACCCTTCTCTGCTGTGACCAGTTTATCGAGTTAGGACATTAGGCACAATCAGTTTTACTGCTGCATTTGCAATCAATTTAAAATTAGCAGCTTCAATCTGTTTGTTTGTTATCACTGAAACTATCCAAGGGTCTGAAAGTAAGTGCAAATTAAGAAATAATTGCAGAGGTTTATAGTTCAAGTCAGGCAATCTCCTTAGGTATTTGGGGACTGTTTAAAAGATGCCTGTTTTCCATCACCACTGGACCCTGATCCCACCAGCACTTGTATGCACACAGTCAGCAGCTCACATTTTCAGAAACAACTAATGGTCATTGAAGTTTAATATGAAGGAATTGCTCTCTATCTGCACACACCTACTATGGTGCCTGAAATCAGACCTCAAAAATGCAGACTTGCAAGGCCGCAATACAATAATATACAGGGCAAATATGGTGGTACATATTACATGTGGTAATATTTACATGTGGTAAATACAGGGCAAAGTATGTCTATTGTTTTTAGACCTTTGGCATACAGATTTAGTTCCTTGTATTTCATGGACAGTTTGCAAAGTAGGGTAATAGAACCATGAGTAAATCTAAGATGCGGAAGGTATCTGAGCGTTCAACCCTGAGTAAGGAGATGTTTTCAAAGAAATTTTCAGTTTTAATTGACATCATTTTTATGCATGTTCCCTTAAAAATCTTACCTTGAAGGGAAATTATCTGGAGAAAGATTATCCTGCATTGACACAGAAACAAAGGGAGTGATTTCATGATGCTTGAAATGACAGTGGCTCTTCCAGTGGAACTGGATGGGAGCGAAGCTGGTGTTTGGTGGTTCCTGCTTCAGTGCAGCTCACACAGGCACGCAGCCCTGTTACCATAGCACCAGGCTCTCCTGCAGCACATTCTCCATCAAGTGGTGGTTAAGATCGTTTTTCTTAAATCCAAGAATTCAAAACAAGTGACATGTTAAGGAAATGTCTTCAAAAGAAAATATACACTCTGATGTTATTGTATTGTAATAAAGATGCTGAATCTGAAAGTTCCCCTTTCATTTTTCTGTCTCCTTTCTCTCAAGATTTTGAATCATCTTCCATCAATGTACTATAATTTCCAGTATCTGGAGTGGAAATTTGCCATGAACAATGGAAAGTGGATAAGACAATAAATGTAGGTGCTCCATCTTGGCACAGCAGTCTGGATATTTTTTCTTATCATGGAATGTATTACAGGTACTGAACAAACTGATGGATAGTAAGGGCAAATCCCTATCCAGTCTTGGTTCAAGACCAAATCCAACATAAAAAATAACAAAGGAATGGCAACATGGCAGCAATGTCTCCTTATATTTTCAGCCTATGGCCTAGATTTAGGAGCTTCACGTATTTTTGTGCATTATAAAAAATAGAAGCCTGGTCTCCTGGGATCACTCTGTCCTGAGTAAAATCCAGTCACCTTCAGAGCAGTTTTGATCCTATTGTATGAAGAGATAGCCCAGGATGTTGATGGTCAGCGAAGTGTTATAATTAAATAGGATAATGTCAGCTCCATGTTCAGAGTTTTTAAGTAGGGAGAGATTTTTAAAAGTGTTCAGTTTGTGTCTCTAAGTCCAGGAAGCAGTTCATCATTTACGAATATCTAAAAGCATATTTTTTAGCTCTAATGAAAAGGTTTTGACTCAATCTATAAATTTTTATTGGATTCTCTGCTCTCATAAATCAGTCTGTTCTCAATAAGCGTCAGGAAGGTGCATCACTGCTGTCTTCCCATAAATTTAGTACCTTTTAATCAAAGAAGGAAGCTTTGTATTGTGGCAGGCAGCTTATAAAGTGGCTTTTACCAAGCTGAGCCACTTATTTGTAAGCCTCTCTATTAGGGAGCTACAGATAAGCCATTTGAGAACTGAGCGAGGTCTGACTGGAGACCAGGGCTGTTTCCAGCAGTACCAAGGCACATTTGGAGCAACTGCCCTGGAGTTAATAGCTGGGGGGATAAAAGCTGAAAAGTCCTCCAGCCACATGCTCATCCACCTCAATGTGCAGGTGTTTCTTCTCTAGAGCTTCCTGTTGTTCTGAAATTAAATATTTTGTTCAGAGGGAAACAGGAACACCACTTTGTTTTTCAGCACCCTTTTAATCTTGCAGCAGGATTAAAATGCTTTTTGCTTTAATGCTAATCATATGCCCCCTGATTTTAGAGTGGCCTGGAGTTCCTCTAAATGGTTCGTGTGGCGTGACGAGGCTGCTTCTGAGAGGATTAGAGAATTGTGCATGTCATTTAAGGTCAAACAGTCCTCCCATTCATTCTCAAAATAACAAAACTTCTTTTCTTAAAATTCGGTCTCCATGTAAATATATGATGATGATGATGATGATTAATAATAATGATGATGATAATAATAATGATAATGATAATAATAATAATAATAATATAATGTTGTTAGGATATATTTTGTCCACTTCAGAGGCCTTGCTGCTAAGGGAAGCACCCCACATGTGATCAGCAGAGATTACTGTGTGCTCTCACTGCCAGAGGGGATGCCCTGAGGTACCCCCAGCCTTCATTCCTGGGTAATAATCCCCTTTGGCACCCTGGTGTCACCAGCAGGATATATCCCAGGCATGGGCCTGGTTTCTTGTGAGACTTCTTTCACCAAGTTGGGATAATGGTATTTCTTGCATATATTCCTATATCCTCTACCTTGTTTTGTCCCTCAGGCAAGGCCACCTGAAAACTTGGGTTCAGGGTTGTGCAAACATGGATTAAAATCTCCTTAAGGACCAAAACATCTGTCTGCAGATCTACTGCACATTTTGAAAAGAGCTATTTTGCTTACATAGCCTGCTAATATCTTAGACACAGTCATGATAGATAGACTAAATCTCCCTGGAGAATGAAATTATTTTCTTATAAATTAGCCCTTGCCACTTTTCTAGTTGATAAATTTAGCAAAAGTTTTCAATATCTATTCTTAACCCTCTGTTACATTTAATTTTAGTTCGTGCAATATAGCATGATGCAAGATATTTGATGGTTTGGAGTCTTTGTCAGCAGAAATGATTGGCAGCCTGAAGCAAAAATAACTCATTATAATGGGAAATATATAGAACAGATTAATTTCTTCTTGCATTCAAATTATTTTGGGGAGGGAATTTTCTATGCTAGGTTAAACTCCTACGCCCTTTCCTCCCACCTCCTCTCACTTCTTCCACACATACTTAGGTGGTTCCTGCTGATATTTTTACTTCTTCTTCATTGCAATATATATATTTTCAAATATTTGAGTATTTTAATTTGTCCCAAGAGCAAAGGATCAAACAGTGAAAATAATCTTACCTATCAGTGTGATCTGAACTGATTTCCATCTTAAAATAGGTATTCTTCTGAGGCATATTAGCTTTATTTAAAAACATTTCATTAAGTTACTTGCTTTGCAAATTAGTCATTTAACATTCAGATCTTCTCTGTGGGAATATGTTTCATATAAGATCAGATTAAAACTCTTGACTTGGGAAAGAGACATATAGAGAAGGGTAGTGAAAATCTAGTGACTGTTTCTCACTAGCAGCAACTAAACGACATTAAATGACATTTCCAGCAAAAATTTCTCAAAAGATGAAGTCATTTTCTACAGAATGCATAACGAAACTGTGGGATCAGTTGCTGCCACAAAATGCCACATGTGGGTACTCATGCAATGCTGGGCACTGGAGATATGGTAATGAGCTCACTTCAGCTTTTGTCCAGCTCAGCCTGTTGGGTCTAACACTCTCAGGTTCCTGATGTGTTTCTTACTCTATATCCAGAAAATTAATCTAGTTTCAGAATAATAGATAACAAGTAAGTTCATGCTAATCCATGAATGTAGTGGGAATTCTTCTGGTAGATGCTGAAGGCATAACTCCCTCACTCCCTGGGGGCAGGACACACAAGGCTCAAGACAACCCTCTAGTCCCATCCTCATGGCCCCTTTGGCATGTGGAACAGATTCACCTTTTTGTTTCTTAGCCCTCAAGGAGACTGATTACACTCAGATGGTAGATGGCTTTTTGAAAATAAGAAAACAGAAGTTGAGTAGACATGCAGTAACACTTTGGCAGGGAAAAATGTTTCCTTTTCTGTGCCCGTCCTTCATTGTCCTATCAGGTAAATACCCTGCATGTCAAGGAGATCTGTTCTTTGCACATAGACAGAAATACACAAATCTTCACCACTGGGTTCCAGGGAAGGCAATACAAATGAAGCAACCTGGACTTGAAAAATCTAATTATAGTCAGATTTCAGATTCATGTCTTTCCCTTCCCTTTAAAAAAGAAAGAATACATCTGCATTTCTTGGAAAGTTGTGCCTGAAAGCTACTGGCAATGTTTTGCATCGTCCACTGTCACAAGCAAGCCCAAACCCTGGCAAGGGGAGCATTGCACAGCACCAGGACATGGCTCAGCAGAGAAGCCCAGCTCAGGGCTGCTCCTCCCTGAGCTCTCTGCTCCAGTGCTCTGGGGGTAGGAGCATTCGTGGTGTTACCAGACAGCACTTCTTGGAAAAACTTGGATGCGTTAAAGTAACCACTGCCTATTCTTGGGGGTCAGCTATGAAAGGCACCTCAGGAAGCTCTGTGCCCTCTTTTTCTTTTGCAAACTGTGCACCTGTGGATTAGCTAAACTGAGGACATGACCCGAACTCCATGGTCATGAACTCCAACAATCTGACCAGAGCTCATAGTCAAGCTGACCTCCTCCATGGTCCTGACCTGAGCTCCATGGTCAAGCTAAGTTAGCAAAGATAAACAGAATTTTCTTTATTTCAAGGGAAATCATGTGGCTTGGTAGCCTGTTGTAAGAGAAAGAATATTTTTATATTTTTGATTTCTTGTGCCCAAATGACTTAAAAATATCAGACATTCCAGGTGGGTTCCACTTCCTTAGGAGTCAGAGTGTGCTGTGATTCTCTCCTCCCTCCTAATTACAGCAGAGCTTAAAAACAGTATTAATAGCTTTTCATATGTATAGCTTATTTGTGAAATTTTTTTTTGTAAGGTTGGAAGAGTATTTGACAGCTCACAGGAGGAAGTACCTCTGTCATTCTGTGGCTGCTGGTTTCATTCATGTTGCTGGTGACTATTTGCTCACCAACAGACAGGATTGCCTCTTGAAGAAAAGAAAGTCAGACAGTGCAGTGTAGAAAGAAGTTCCACAGCATTTCCCCAGCACTCTGGCCTTTAGGACTCCCTGAAGGATTAGTACACGTCCATTTGTTGTAACACTGGGGAAGATACAATCCTCCTTTATGGTCACCCTGACACTGTTTTTCTAGGATGACACACTATGTCAAAGTCAGGCAGCTTCACATGGCAGCACTTTCACTCCTTCTGGTTGAGTTTTTTGTCTCCTCCATCTTGGCAGCTAAAAAAAACAGCTCCATTTAATTTGAAATAAAGACAATGGATGTCAGCACTGAAAATTTCCAGTCTTTGAGAGGAGAAGGAGTCAAGCATCTGCCACGTGCACGAGCCTTCTGTGAGGGCTTTTCTCAGACTCAGCAGGAAAAATGAGATTCGGGCAGACTGTGTAATCAGTGATTTTTTCCAGCTCCTGAAAAAGGGCAAATAGACTCAAACATCCAAATTAAAAAATGCAGCTGAACAGGCTGTGAAATACAGTACCTACAAAACTAGTTTGGTTTGAGCTGGGCTTTTCCCAGACAATGTGGCTCCCATGCATGAATAGCTGTGACGAGAAAAGAAAGAAAATAGAAGACAGCTGTGTAAAATAAATATTACTTTACTTCTGTTTTAAGAATAAGATATCTCTAGGCTCATCTAGAGCTCATCCCTAGATTTTGTAATAGAGGGGTATTATTTTTTGTAAACCAAAATGTCAGAAGTGCAATGTACAGGTTTGTGATTTTAATAGAAGTGGTTTCTGTTGTGATGATAAGCTTTATATTCCAGTCACGGTGCATCAGCAGTTTATTCCTGAGTTCATTCTGAGGAGGTAATGACTAGGAAAATGACAAAGAAAACTGTTACTGACCATTAGTGAGCAATCACTCTGTCATATTACCAAGATAATTTAGATAAATATGGGGCTTAGCTGTCTCCAAGGGAGACGGGATGCTGATATCTTAGATAGTGCTGCTTTTTAAAGCTTTTCCATTTGATGAATATATATTTTCGCCTCAAAGACACAGACTAGTTCCCCATATCTTCCTGATGGAAATAGTAATAGCTCATTTCAGTGCTGTCATCTTTGCTCAGTTGTGTAAAGCATGAAGCTACAGAGTTTTGCAGCAAATATGGAAAGCTCTGTTTGGAAACATAAGGTATTTAATAAATGAATGTAGAGTATACCATGTTTTTCTTCAATTGGCTTCCATTATTTTAGCAGCTGCTAATTATGCAGTGTTGATATTTAGAGAAAGAGTAACAGATTTATCTGTTCCATCTGGATGATCAGGCTTTTAGAGCATGTCCTTCTACCAAAATCAGACTTAACCCTTCCTGTTTCTTTTTTTGATCTTCAGGCCATATCAGGTTAAATGAAAAGGTGCAAATTTCAGTTGAAATAACTAGACAATTTTGTTTTAGTTTTTAAAAGGAGTTTCACTGTAGTCATCACTGTCATAAGATGGCTTGGAAGGAGCTGCATTGGATCAGCTGTATATTAAGAATTGTATTCATAATACACAGTCCAAAGACTTCCAAGATACATCTGCCAACACTAGGTTTAGGCACCTCGCATAATATGGGGTTTTCCATGTTATACATCAAATATCAGATCTTTCTCCAAAAGCATATTATTTTGCAGGAAGGTTTTGCAGCAGCCAGATGATTGCTCAGGTCTAAAATTAGATATTCAGGTGCAAGGTACACAGAAAAGCACCATTTGCACTTTGTACATGCAGTTGCACTATACATGTGCAAGGCAATCCTGCCCAGCATGTGGAAGTGCTGTAAAGCCACGCTGTAAAGAATTCAGTCACCGTTGTACCCACAGTCTCCATATGAACAGCCCC
>WAAG01089161.1:9435-21137 GCA_013390105.1 Tichodroma muraria
TTTTTTTTTATTTCCGGGGTTTTTTTTTTTTTTTTTTTTTTTAAGCTATTTGGATTATTATTTGGCAGCAGTGGTGGTGTTTCTGTTTTAGTTAGAGCAAGCGGTGAGATCAGTCCTGCTGTTCTTTCTCAAATTAAAATTTCCAGGGAGATGAGCAGCTGATCTGTTGAGATTTGTGCCTGTTGTGTTGTTACCCAGCTGAAACATTCTGTCCAGTTTTCTTCAGTTTTCGTCTCTCTTCACCCGCGTTTTACTGAGCTATTCTCACTTCTCAGTGTGATTGCAGAAGTGTCAGGAAAAGAATGAGCTTTGTGAAGGGAGAAGATTACTTGTTTTAACCTGATAATTCAGCTGAACTGTGTGAAATTTTATAGATAAAAACCATGAAAATGTTCCAAATAAAAGGTACACATAAAATATTTCTTATGGAGAGTGCCATGGTACTAGACTGGTCACTCCTAAAGTGAAAGAACTAAATTCAGAGGGGTATTGAAGGAAAAGGAAATGTGCACGGAAAAGAGTTTCCTATCCATCAACATGCAATACGCTTGTCTGACTAGGTCTCAGAAGTGATATTTCTGAAACTAAAATAACTCTCCTTTAACATGTAGGACTTCACCAGCTGTAGCTCTGTTTTTTATTCTACTTAAATAAATCTGCTTACTTTTTTCCCCCCAATCTGATGCAGTACCTGTTCCTTTAGCTCATCTGTCTCTGCTAAACTGAAGCAGTCCATTGAGTTACTCTTAAGGCTTATGGCTCTTATTAAGGTAGCAGAATTAAAGGTGTCTAAGTCTCAGGTCTCCTTGGAGGTCATACTTGCTTTAGCAGACTTCTGCTTGTGGGATGTATGAATCATCCCCTGAGGCTCATGAGTCGCCCAGTGTCCTTATCCTCCCTCCCTGTTATCAGGTAGGAGGGAGAGTTCTCTCTTGGAAGCAGTTGCCGGGGTCGGGGGATGTGCCCACGGGAGCAGCTGCAGAGTGTTCAGTTGAGACTGAACAAAACATGGAAGCTGGCAGAAAGATCACCAGTACCGGAGTCCTAAGTTATAAACAGGTGGGGAAATACGTGAGTTACAGTGTTTTGGCTAGAACAAAGTGTTGGACAAGACATTATGTTGATATGTACTGTGTGTGCTGCTAAATAATGGCTTTAGTAATTACACCAGGGCAGTTGCCTGACTGAAGAGGGAAATACAGTGGGTGATGTGGTGACTGATCTCCTTTGTAGCGGGAAGTGCTTGAGATGCTTCTCCTTCACCTCATCAGGACTTTGATAGCTTAGAAGCAGACACAGTTTTAGAAGATTTTCGATGATTGTTTTCTTCCTTAGGTGTTCATTTTTGGATAGAAGCTGTTATATCATCTTATTTATGCCATTAGCCCTTCTATCTCGGGCCTGTTCTCTTTGTTGGTTTCTGAGCATGCTGTGATTAGTGACTCTTGGTAAAAGTTTGGTTTGTCTTCCCAAGACAGGCTTGGAAAAGGTAACATAAGCATGCTTTAGCTGATGTGTGGTTTTCTTCTTGTGTTGCTTCATATGCTCCTGGCTGTTGATTCAAGTACACTGGCCTGGAAGAGGATGAAATCAGATGGATCATTTGAAGGATAAAACTTGAGATCACCATGAATCTCCGTGAGGTTGTCTACACCATTGACTTAAAAGGGCTTTTGAGAAAAGGCTCTTGGTTTTGTTCGGGGGTTTTTTGGTTTTTTTTGGGGTTTTTTTTTTGGTTTGTTTTTTTTTTTTTTTTTGTTGGTTGGGGTTTTTTTTTGTTTTTTTTTTTTTTTTTTTTGGTTGGTTGGGGTTTTTTTTGGTTTTTTGTGTTTTGGGTTTTTTTGTTCCTCCACAGTATAGCTTGAGCTGTAGCACACAGTCTTGTTTTTTTGTCATTGTACGTTAACTTTAAGGTTATTTTACTTACAAGCATAAAAGGTTGGTTTTGCTTCGTATATGATGTGAGGTACTCTGCCTTGGCTCCCTAGTTAAATGCATTTTAGGAATGGGCTCGAGATTCT
The DNA here is from genome assembly GCA_013390105.1 of Tichodroma muraria. NCBI lineage: Eukaryota > Metazoa > Chordata > Aves > Passeriformes > Sittidae > Tichodroma > Tichodroma muraria. The sequence goes on from WAAG01089161.1 coordinate 11,457, forward strand.
TGAAATACCTTTTTTTACAGATGTGTTTCCCTACAGATGTTTGCACTGTTTCAGCTAAATCAGTTGAAGTGTGCACTGTGTGTTGAGGAGGAGTTTCATCAATTTCTCTAGCCTTATAGATAAGTTATAGAAAAATAATAGTGAGTAACTAACTTACGGGGTAACTGAATGTACAGAATTTTTTACTTTTTCGGAGTCTCTATTTTCTACTGTCTATTTATTCAAAATACCAAAGCTTTGTAGCAGAATAACCCCCGCCCAAACTTCTCCTTTAATCCAGTTTCTTCTACTCTTGCTATGTTACATATGGTTGCTTGTGTACCTATTCACAGCCTTCAAGGGAAATGAAAATAAAGCTACTCCTACATAGTATTTGCTGTGTGAATTTCCTAAAGCCTAAATCTTTTTTTTGTTCCCCTTCCCGAAGAGCCTAAAACCTCAGCTTTTCTTGATTTGATGGATGTTGAGGTCTAGAGGAAATCAGGATGTGCATGCTGTTTCCTTTATAAGTCACCTTTCAACAGCTCTCACTTTGCAGTTTAGTGTATTAATCACTGATACCAGTAGTGGTATCTGTACAGAAAGGTTGAAAAGTGATGGGCAGTATTAGCTAGCATGGGCTGTGGAGCAAAAACAGGGAATGTGTGAGTCACATGCAGTGTTACCACCTTTAGAAAAATGAGTTGAAAAGATGCAGGTACAGAATGTGGTGATATACTCTGCAGGAGTACTTGCTGTGTTCTGTACCTATAATTCTAAAATACCATATCCTTTTTAAGTTAATTTTGATCAGGTGGATTGGCTCTTCAGCCTTCCAGACTTGGTTGTTCTTTGGTCTTGAAGGCAAACATGAAGCCTTGGTGTATCCTGTGAGGAATACCCTTTACAGCACTGTCACAGAGTGAGCAAATTGTGAGTGTCCCTGTTTGATAATACCCAAAGTTGGTGTGGAACTGTTCGGTTACCTCTGCTCCCAACCCTAACAGCAGCAGTAATAATACTGGAGTATGGTGTGCTGGGGCTGGTTTTTTACATTCTAGTGTAAATGGAGATCCAGGAAGAGCAAGGTAAAAGAACGGAATACCCTCCACTTGCCCTGACTGGGAAGGGAAGGCTGGAAAACCTACAGAGCCAGTTGATCTTCCCTCTTGTTAGGAGGGCCAGACTGGAGTAATCTAGGAACTGGTTTTAAGAGCAGGCAGGAGTGAAATGATGGTCTGTCTTAATCACTGAAGATTGTTGATTAAATCAACATCTGTTGATTTACAGTGCAAGTTTCCATTTCCTGAGAGCTGCAGTATTGCTTTCTTTTGGGCCACACTAGCCAGTAGGAAACTTCATTTGTGGGGTGTGTGGCTAGCAGTCTTAGATTTCCACAGACTCTTCAACTCACTTTTAAAAGAATAGTTTTAGCTCTTGCTGTGAGTGCAGGTCAGAAACATTAAAATAAAGAGTTGCTGTAGAGTTCAGAGAAGTTTTTTGTTAGACTGGATCTGCAGATTGACATTTGTGTTGCAGTGGTATCCAGACACTGCTTGTTTTCCCTGCTTTGCAGAGTCCTGAGGCCAGCAGTGAAATGAGAATGGTGTGAGGGGCATGAGCTTACCCTGAGCCTTAGCAGAGGTGGGCAGAGGAAATACGATGGCTGTTTCATAGTCGGTACGGAATATATGTGTGTGTATGTATAAAATACAGATTACATCACATGTGGGATGTGGGGAGAAGTCCCTTTCTCAGGGCAAAAAAGAAATTGAAGTTGTGTTTTTGCCACAATCTTTTTTCTTTTTTTTTTCCTCATGTAATTGTAGGTTAACATAGCTCCCTCCTGGGCAGGTAATTTTTGAAGGTGGGTTGTGGTGACAGTTTTTTGCCTAAATGATGACTTGGGGGGGGGGAATTGACCTGTTTTGGAACTGGAGTATCCAAGCACAATGCAAGGGAAGAACTTAAGGGTGTTTCTCACTGTAGTGAAGAGACAGGAGTATGTTTGCTGCCCAGGAGCTGTAGGTGAATGAAACTTTGTTCATCATTTGCCAGTTGAAATAGGTATTTCCTGGTTCTTTGAAGTTACGGAGCCTGCCAGTCTCGTATCATCGACCGGTGTCACATCTGAGCACCCCAGAAACATCATCTCCATCTCTGCAGTGCTTTGGGTAGTGCATTTGAAGTTGATGTGTGGGACGGAGACCAGGAGGGAGGTTAGTGGTGTAGATGAGAGATAGGCTGTAAGGTTTGTCTGAGCACATTTGCACAAGATTAAATGGAGCCATAATACTAAATCCACTTGGTGAAGCATGGGAGCAAGTTAGGATTTGTCCAAACTGCTGAATGTGCACAAGGCTTGCTGGCGTGTGGTAGCTAGTCTTGATCATGCCCCTTGTGTAGACAAGTTATTGCCTTCTCATTTTGTATCTGGGAAAAACCTGGGTTTGATTTTTTCTTTTTTTTGTTTTCCCCTGCAGGAAACTGTTAAAACTATGGCTAGCTTTGCTTGCCCAAATGTTGTGCAGTATTTAATAAGGCAGGTGACACTTGTCTCAGCTGAGAAGGTGGAGTGCTCTATAAACCCATCCTTCACCCGCTCCCAGTTTTATAACCACCCATGGCAGTTTTAGTTTTCCATTCTCAGAAAGTTGAGGTGTGCTGGTATGGGTGGACAAGGGGGACTGAAACACAAAATGGCCATGAAATGCTGTCCCTTAGTAATCATCTCCTGCTGTCACTTCTGCAGACAGAGTGTTTCTTGTACTTTCATTGCTCACCCTGTGCTGTGGAGCACAGGCCAGGTGTGTAAACTGGATTTTGAGTAGCCAGGTAGTTAAAATGCTGCTTAGTGTACATACCATTAGTACAGTTTCTCAAGAGTGACTGCCTTTTCTTGCAGTACTTGTTAAGGAAATACTGTTGCTTCATTTTCATTGAAACAATTTGAATGGAATAGTTATTTTCATTCTGCTGTGCTAATGGCACACTATAATTTTTCAACTTGGGACATTGGTTCTTAGATGGCTTAGCCTCCAGCTAAGGTAGATTTTGTATTAAAGATTTCTAACCTAAGTAGAAAATGTTGTTCAGAGCTTTGCAGAAAGAAACATGAAGTGAAATAGAATATCTTACTCTTCAGTTTTCACATAGAACATTACTTACAATAAATACTGGTTAGTGTTGAAGTGACTTTTTGAAGCTGGGTGACTGAAGTCAGCTAACACTACCTGTTAAGTGGTTAAAAAGGTATCTAAGTTGTTGAACTTCATACAACTTGTTTGGGAAATTTGGACACTTGCATGTTTGTGCAAGGCATTTCAAAATTTGAGCACTTCTTTCTTGTCAGTGACTAGATACTCTTCTGTTACCTCTGCCACGCAGTTACGTGACAAGATAAAATGAAAACATATTTTTGATGTCTTTCTGTTGTATGTACTTTTTGATATTTAATGAAAAATGACTTTATAGGGTTTCTTCATTCTACCCAGCCGGGTGTTTATTTCTGTAAATCTTGAGGAGGTCTCAAACACATGAAGTTCCCAATCTCTCACGTTTGACTGGAATCAGCCAAAGGGGTTCAAAAGTTCTATACGGAAGGAAAGAAAGGGCATGCATGCACACAAAAAGGGTATGGTTGCATAAATCTCATTTCATGCTGAGAACACGTGATAGAACAGAACAAAAAGCCTTTTACTGTATGGCATTTCATGCTCTAATGAAGTTCTGCATCGTCTGTGGCGTGGATAGCAATCTGATAGGACATGGTGATGCTGGAGGCTGAGCTGCATTTGGCATGGTCAGGGTAGCAAGAAAAGATGTCAGTAGGCAACACAGCAGGTGTAGTGTATATTGCTTTAGAGGACTTTAAGTTTTCTGCTGAAGGAAATACTAGACTTTGTGTTTTATAACTGGTGCAGCATGGGCCAGTTTGGTTATGGGAGGGCAGATCTGTGCCACGAAATCCATTGGCCTGCTGTGATCTCACAGGGAGGTGAGCCCTGTTTTACCAAACTCTTACTCTCTTGTTGTTAGAAGAGTTAGTCTCATGCAGCCCTGAGCATATCCAATGCTCAGAAAAGATCAGGTAGGGGAGCATTAGTTAATCTGTTTAAAGATACTATGGTCCTGAAGAAACTCCTCTTCATTTTGCCATAGCATTTAAGGACTGGTGAAACAGAATTGAACAGCGAAACCAGATGCTCTGTTCCACCTACAACAAACCAGGCTTGGAATTGTGAAGGAGCAAAACAAACTGGCAGAGGGAGCTGTGATGTGCGGGAGAAGGTACTGTGTGAAGTCATTGCTCTAGCAGAGACCAGGCTGCGTGTCTTCAGCCTGCCCTCAGTTTCCTGCCTGGCTGCTCTTCTGCCTCCTTGCTCTCATCTGGGCTTCTAGGCATTTTGGCAGCCACCAACCAGCAGGAGGGCTGAGACTGGCAGGGAGGGTGCGTGGGTGGGGTGACAGGCGCCTTTGACTCCCCTAAGTTTTAGGCATAACTGTCCTTTTCAATTAATAAAAAAAGGGCAAGAGGAAGCAATACGTCAGTTTTGGGGAGGAAAAGGGTTGTGTTTAACCTTCAGTGAGGATTGAGGTCTGAAACTCTTTTAAGTGGGTGTCTCTGTGTAGCACTGAGAAAAGCATATGAGCTTTCCCAGCATGCTGTGGTGACTAATGTAGGCAGCTTTCCTCCCAGACAGATGGCAGTTGAAGATTACCATCAGATATAATTAGCTTTCCTCTTGCATAGGTAGGAAAACTGAAGTGCATAATTCAGGGCTATGAGCTGCACTATAGATTGATACCCACTGAAAGTTTGCGCTGCAGTACAGACTGTTGTAGTATCATTTTATTGCTCTGAATATACAGAAGTACATAGAAGAACATAGGCAAACTTTTCTGCAAGGAGCTGAATTCTGTTACAGCAGCTAACAGTTACCCTTTGAAGAATTCCAGTTCTGGGTTTACATTGTTTAGCCTGCTCATTTATGAATTTGATTCCAGTTTTGTTTAAGGAAACATGATGAATGTTACTCTAAATGCTGATGTCAGATACACCTTCATTTGTGTTCCACTTGGGAAGCTCACTACTTTACGAACAATTTATCTTTTTTTTTTTTTTTACATTTCATGTACGTAGACTCACTGGTAAAGTTTGCCATTCAGAGAAGATGCCAGGACTTTACACAGCATTAAATGTTTTACAGGCTACGTTTTTCTGCAGTGCTCTGTATCTTGCAGCTCTCAGTCCTCAGGATATGCACTGTTTGGATATTCTACGTGGTAGTTTTTCCTTCCATATTTAAGAAACAAAACAAAGCACTAAAAGCCTTTAGGGGATCAGATACAGGTTCTGATGCAAACTGTACAACGGTTTTTTGTGAGTTCTAAAACTTTTTATGTCCACAGAGCGTTCTCATGATTGTGAAGCGGCTCATTAGAGCTTTACTTATGTGTGGTTTTGTTTTTATTGTAAATAATGTATTTGAGCTTCAGTGCTAAGAAAACAAAGCTGTGTATAAAGAAGGCTTGTGAAAATAGTCTTAATGTTTACAATATTCAAGTTTTTCCAGTTTGGTACTGTCAGTTTGGGATTAGTTTTCTGATGGTAGTTAGCACTGAAGTTTTGCGTTCTGATTTTCGTGATCCAAAGGCAAAGTCAGTGCATTCATTCAGAGCACTGGGAAATACATTTCATTATCACCAGGCATTAACATCATCAGAGAAGCTGCTCAAACTGCTGGTGTCCTGCAGATCTCTCCTGAGCTGGCAGGATTCCTGCTGTGAGAAGCTTCCAAGATTTTGTAGTAGTGTGGGGTAAGTGCTACCACTTACCTCCATTTTCCTCCCTCCCTGAATTAATTTAGCTTTACACTTTTCACTTACTTGTTTTGCTGCATTCCTGAGAATCCCAGAGCTCTCATCTGCACAGATGCCTTGCAGCAGATTGACTTGCAGAATTGGCTGGTGGGGTAAATTGCATCACAGACAGCTGGGGATTTAGGGGTTTTTTTTTGGTTGTTGGTTTGGGGCTTTTTTTGGCGTGGTGGTGGTATGGGGTTTGTTTGGTTTTTTCCCTTTGGCAGCTGAGTGAAGCAAGACAGGGAGCAACACAGCAAAAATGAAGAAATATATTGTGTTTGGGGCTCTGACTACAGATACGTTTGGCATGTTACAAAAATGAAAATTTAACTGTTCAGTTTTGTATGCTGGCCAGGTGCATGTTCACACCTATTTTCTGGGCTTCTTAATCCACACAGGCCTGTGTAATGTTACCTGTTTCTTTTTAAAAGATGATGAAATATGGACAATTAAAATCAGAATAAAAAGCTGTGCCATCTGATGATGGCAGTCCTAGTGCAGTTGAAATTTATCATGACAGGGGTTTACAAATGTTACTGTGAAAACTAGGCATACAAAAAGCACCTGTTTCTGTTTAGGGACAGATTCTGACACCAGTATGGATCAGGATTGATACTGTTACAGTGAAGTGAGAAAATAGTCTAATCTACTTGGGATTTATTGTCAGTGTAGATGGGGGAGCATTTAATTCTTCAGGTGATGGTAGTGAAGCTAGTAAATGAACTCTCTGTTACCTGTCGGGGAAAAAAAAGGCAACAAAAACCCCACCATGTTCTTCCCTGTGCCCTTTAGAGCCCTAATTTTGCTTGTGACTGGGCTTTGGTGGTGTGTTTTTTCTGTGTGTTTTGTTTTCTTGGTTTTTTTGGAGGGGATTTATTTTAACCTGGTGTTGAGATTTGTTCTTTTTTTCCCCCCTAATTGACTGGTAGATTTAGTTTCACAATTCAGGTCATTTTAACGTGAGCTGAGCTTAAATCACTAGCTCCAAATCAGCCAGGATGCTTTGGATGTCCTAGGCATTGTTATAAGACAAAGTGTGCTGTGTTTTAAGGTGAACTTAATGCTGTAGTGAATGTGCACATACAATGAATATAGATCAGATTTTCTGGTTGGGCCTTTATTTGCTTAGATTGATCATAGTTCCTGGATAAAAAATGGTGAGCTGGATAAGGTTTGTAACCGAGCTGTTTTGAAACCTGACTGATTTGCATTTTTCCAGCTATTTCTCCTTCCACTTTTTTCCATTATTTTCTCTCTGGGAAACCTAAGAAGGATTGCTGGTTTGACCTCAATCCTCTGACTCTGCAGGCACTTGAGGACAAAGAACAGTGGTGTGAATGAGTAACTGATTTAGTATTAGGTTGCATATCTTTCTATTAATAATTTTCTATTTTTTCAAGCATTGTGTAGTATTTCTGTGGTCTCGGCTTTCTTGAAAGGAGGTGAAGAAGCAAACCAACTCAAAATCATGATGCTCTATTCCTTGCGGGAAGAGCAGCTCAAGCTGACTGAAACCTTTCAGTTGTATAAGTCAAAGTACAAGAAGAAAATGACCTGAACTCTGATCCCTAGAACATGTTACATGGCTTGTTTATATTCCAGTCCCTTCTGGAAAAAGAGCTGAGGGAAAAGGGGAAACAGACTGGGAAGGAGCAGTGTTGTCACCACAGCTTGCAGCAGAGCTGCATGGATTTATAGTACTCTGTTTCTTTCTTTTATTATACAGACACCTATGATGTGTAATACGTAAATAGCAACCTAGATTAGGCTGGCTAAAGCTTTAAAGGTTAATCTGGGAGAATGTAAGAGGGCTAGGAAAAAGTCTATCAGCTAAGGTTGTATTACTGGCTTTGTGTGTGTGGATTTAATATATTTTTTTAAAGATACAGTTACAGCTGGATTTTTTATGTTTGGTTAAAGCTTTGGGAGTTGAGAAAGCAAAGCTATCTGTGCTCAGCTCATATTTGTGTTTGACTTTGCGTGCGCAGGTTAGCTTCTGATGAAACCCCAAATAATTGTTTGTGTGCTGCACTGTGTCTCTGTGGCTGCTGGCCGTGACAGAAACTGCTCATGTGTATTCCAAGTACACGGGAGGAAGATGGAGGGAAAAGAAGTGAAGTGTGTTGATGGGAGGGCTGTAGAGGGTCAGGACCGAGAAAGCATATGGAAACATCTGTTCCCAACTTACATGTGCCTTCGCATAAACTGTCTGATTCTTGTCCTTCCTCCTCTCAAGGCACAAAAACTGACAAGAAGATGAGGCTGTGGATTTGATCTTACTCTTGATTGTAATTATAGGCAAGGTTTCTGGAAATCTGTGATACTTACAAAGCACCAGTCAGATGAGAATCCAGTAGTTATTATTCTCTTTCCCCTCAAAGCCACAAGTTGGATTTGGGTCTATCCAGGGCTGACTTGTAAGCTTGAGTTAGCAGTGTTTAACTGTGTGTCCATTTTTGGAATGAGTCCTAAGCCATCTCGGAACATCAAAGAATAATTGTTTTTCATCTTGGAGGGAAGAATAATTAAAAACAACATTTAACAAATGAAAAATATCAATCCAGTTATCTCTTTTTTTGTGCTTGCTGTCTTAATTGTGTGTCTGCACCATACCATGGAGCATGCTGTCATGTTGAGCTGGTGCCAGGTATCCTCACTGCACTGTGATGATCAGCCAAAATACTAGCTCAGATCTCAAGGGTGGTGTAGCAACCCTGTGATAGCCCCAAGCTGGAGGTGTCATGTTCTGCCTCTCAGCAGGGCTAAAGAGCTCAGCCTCAGACAGTTCACTGAATACTGCTGCTGTTCGAGAGCCATTTCAGTGGTACCCCACGCCTGTGCTCCCTCGTATTTTGCTCACCAGGATTTTCTGGCAGGATGCACTGGCTGATGCTTTGTGCTTCTGTTTTTCATCTGTGGAGCTGGTATTTCATGTCAGTTAGAAGTGATGTGAAATTTTGCATCAGTAGGCCCAAAAGTGATATCTCTGTGAAACAATGCACATAATTGATTGTGGTGCCTCAGAGAACAGGATCACAGCATTTTCTTTTGCAGCCAAACTGGGACCTCTTTCAGTAAGCTTTAAAAAGCTTGTAACTTACCTGGGCTTGTACACATGCCTTTTTGTTCTCCAAGAAACAGTGATGACTGCATGCAGCCTCTAATTTCTTTCTGTTTCTGCCCCCACTGTGGGGCATGTGTAAGAGTTCCTGGGTGCTCAGGCAGAAGGAGGGAAGAAGAGGGAAAAAGAAGTTAACCACTGAACAGATGACACCTTATCTCATGCAGTAAGAACAAGGGAGCCTGGGCATGGTGATGAGACTGTAAGTCAGGTCGTGCAGGCCTTTGGCAGCACTCTTTGTATTGGTCACATGTCTTTTTTGATGGCTACAGACTTGTGTTTTTCTGATCTTGTTGGATCTGATGAGTTGAGAATGTGTGGGGCTGGAGATAGGATCTGGAGAGCCGTAGGTGCTCTGCTGTCTGTTCTGCCCAAAACACAGACATGAACTGTGATTTTTTCCTGGGCCTGCCTGCAGCCTTTGGGAAGGCAGCTAACCTTCCTATTCCACCAGATGTGCTGTCAGGTAAACTAGTATTAGAGGGGGCGAAAGTACAATGGATTTAACAGGACTTGAAATCCTTATCAGTATCCTTTAGCTGAAGAATATGCTTGTGTGGGAAGAGTTTCTGAGGTTATAAATACATTTGCACAGCCACACAAGAGGGAAAGTGATGCAGAGATCTTGTAGACTCTAGACAAAAGCAAATTGAAATAGCAATCATCATTGAAAAATACTAAGTTGCTTTTTCATTTTGCTTGGCCCAACAGGCAGT
>WAAG01089161.1:49919-93982 GCA_013390105.1 Tichodroma muraria
ATTACATATATATATATCTATCTTCATTTTAATTTACAGGACTCAGTGTCTTAAGTAAGTTTACTTTCCTTGTGCTGCTCACCACTAACCTGAGTGGTCTCCAGTGTATCTAGGACCTGGATACAGCACAGAAGATGGGTTTTGGGCTTGCTGAACCTAATTGGCAGGATGCAACTGAGCCAAAAATGCCTGATGTGCTTTTCAAGAACCTGCACTGAGCTTTGAGGATTACTCATTTTCTTACTGCTTGTGCTGTAAATGTGGTTATACAGCTGTTTTCTGAATAAGCAGGGCAAGGAGTTGGGAGAGTTAATAATGGAGGGATTTCTGGGAGGCCACATCTCACCATTCTTACCACCAAAGGATCATCCTTTTTGGTTGTGTCCTTATGGAAATACCTAATCTAGCTTGGAGCAACCTGTTTTATTGGGAAACTGTGCTAAGCCTTTGCTAAGAAGTCTTTTCCCCAGACCTTTTATGTTCTTAGCATCTTCCAAGTATCACTGGTAATAGAAAGGAACAGCCAAGTGATGCTGCTGGTTATAAATTGATTTTATAATTAATTTTATTGTTCCCTCACATCTCTTTAGAATGAATACCACAACATCACTGCTGAGCAGAAATTTTTGAAGAAGCTTATAGACAAGAATTTTGTGGTCAATTTGACGTGAAAGCTGAATGGAAAATACAGAGAACAATCACTATTTTCAAGATCTGAAAAATTTTTATTTTTTGTATGACATTTTTATTTTTTAAGTGCGGCATAACTGTATACTGTTTAAAGGAGCCCAGAAACCTCATCGAGGCAAAAGCTTCTATTTCTGAGGCTAATGGACTATTGCAAACAGAGTAAACTGAATTTCTGTGAAGCTATTTAATAGTGGGAAAACCATGAAACTTTCAACTGAAAGTATCAGGGATGTATAAAAATGTGATGCACATTACTTACGTATCAGTGAGAACACTTTTCAAATGATTAATTCTCTGGAATACTTTGTTTCTGATGTTGTCCTCCAAAAGAGTTCCACTGTCAAGAAACTGAGATGACCAGTGTTCAGTCAGTAGGTGGCTGTGAAGTTGTGACTGTCTGTCTTGTTGTATGAAAATGGCTTTAAAACTATGCATCTAAGTCATTACTGTGTGTTTTGGAGAAGGAGGAACATACAGACTGTGCAGGTTTTGTTCTGCCATACTCCTGAGGAGAGGAGGTCCACCTTCAGCCAAGCAGCCACAGCTTCTGCACTGAAAAAGTTCATCAACTCTGAACTTCTGTCTGCCTTTGCCGAAGGTGAAGACCTGTTGTCCAGTTTGTGGAGGTGTTGGTGTTGACAATGCTTGTGTTGTACCCATTTTATGGAAGAATCATACTCCCTTGTGCTGTGCATCCAGTAAATTTTACAGTTGCTGACTTGATTTAAAAAAGAGGGAATATGAAGACTGAAGAGCTGTCCGAGCTCACTACCTGCGTGTCAGCCCCCAGACTGCAACAGAAACATAAGCTTGGACAGAGATGAGATGTTCATGCCTGAGTTTAGAGTCAGTGTTTGTTGAAGTCCGGGTTCTCCAGGACAGGATCTCATGTATTTTTTTGTTTGCTCCTCAAAAACAGGTGGATTTTTCCAAACAAGGATAATCTTCTTCCTCAAATGCTGTAATGCATCAATACAAGCAAGGAATACTCCATTTTTGGCAGTAGAGTGTGGTAGGGAATACCCAGGATGTACCTCAGCTGAATTATCATTTGGCATCTGTTTACCTCTTCAGTCTTGGTATTTAAGTGTGAAGTGTGTGGCTGAACTAAATCATTTAGTAATGGGAAATTACTCAAGATTTTAATTGAAACATTTACTGGGATGTTTGTGTTTCCTGTATTGGTTTGTCTCTGACAAGCCTGTGAATAAATTAAATCTGCTTGGGAAGGTGCTTGACAGCTGTCAAAGAACAACAATATGCTGTTCCAGTTCTCACAGGACATCTGTATAAAGTTTTTATTTTAATTATGGCAGAATTTCTGGAAGATTTTGTGATAATCAATCACACCTGAAGAAAGCACAAAGAAGTCCACTTAGAAAAAGTTTTGGAAGTTGACAGGAATACTGTTGTTGTTTTTAAATAAAATTATACAGAGAGTACATTTAGGAGTAATGCTAACAATTGCAATATGAACATAAGCCATGGTATTTGTTATTTTCAGAAGCTGAGGATTGCAAGAGTACTGAACAGAATTTATTTTGCTGCAGCTAGGTAGAGGAATAACCATTGAAATAACCAAAGAGTCGTCTTTCTTGTAGGATGCAGTAGGTATTTAAAAAAAAACAATCACAAACACCTTCCCATAGTTCTCATTTCCAGCTTTAGCTCCTTGGCTCTGCCATTTGGGAGTTAGGGAGGGCAGTATGGTCTGGAGAGGAGCTGCAGGGGAGGAGGCTTGTGTTTTCACCCAGTGATTCCTGAGCTTTTGTCTGTTTCAAGCAAGCTGGACATACCTGAAATAACTCGAGATGTCAGAAAAATCTGTGGCACGGGGTGGGGAAGGATGTGTGTGGTGTGTCCCAGCAAGGGACAGGGAATGCCATGGTGTCCTGTCTGCTGCGTGTCCCTTGGGTGCAGCTGCACTCCAGCTGTGTGCAGGGTGGCAGGTGGGAGTGTGGAGGAGAGCAGAGCGTGTCAGAAGTCCTGGGGCACTGGAACAGGTGACTGGTGGTGGAAATGGAGGAAATCACAGTTTTTTCACCAGCTGGCAGAAGGGCTCTTAAATTTTTTGCGTTTCCTTTATTTTCTCCTGAGACTTTGAAGAGGTCTGTGCTTGAAAATCTGAATACAAACAGGTGGGGTTTCACTTAAGAAAATAGTGTCAGTATTGTCTTGGTCTCTACCAGCAATTATTACTCCGGGTTATTTCAGTTAATTAAAGAGATTTGTATGTGATTCTGCAGCCCCAGACCTACAGTGATTTAAATTCCTGCCAGTAGCAATTCCACCTGCCAAAGCTGCTGTGGCGAGGCTTTTTGCAGACATAGCAGCGTTCTCCAGGCTCTTGCTGCGGAAGAGCCCCCGGTAGATCTTAGGCTGTGTTGAGAGCCAAGGGTGGCAGAAGTGGGGGGCTGCCCCTTCACCCTCAAAATCCGCAGTTGCTTCCAGAGCTGGGGCCTCCAGCTCTCCCAATGGCTGCTGCCGTGGTCCAGCCACATCCATGTAATGATTTGCAGGATGCTGTCCAGGCGGGTTTTATTTCCAGGAGAGCTGTTGAGTTTGGTCCAGACACTGTGAGGAGAGTTCTTACGATGGTGCAGACTGCATCCCTCTGCTTCTCCACCCCTGTCTCCAGTTCTAGGAAGTGGGTAGGGAGCTCTGCTTTTGAAGATGCAGTTATTTTCTGTGCTTTATTTCATCTCCAGAGATACTCTCCCCACTAATCTGAACTGATTCCTTCTCCAATTTTTCTAGTAGGTTTTCAGCTTTTTATGGGAGGATGGGATTTGGATTCTAGCTGTATCAGAACAAACAAAATAGTTGGAAAAAAAAAAGAGCTTCATGGCAAACAAATGGTGCTTCCCAAGCTCTTTGTACTTAAAAAAAATCCCTCTAATATTTTTTACTTTTGCCACATCAGATTTTTGATCTCCCTAAAATACTTTTTTTTAAATAATGTTTGGTGTTCTTGATGAATTTAGTATGTTCTCTACAAGCATATATCCATATCAGCTGTTTCTTTTTTTATCCTGATAAGCCTTCCCATTGTATGACTGACTTACTTTTCAAATTAAGCAGTATTTCCAGGGGTATTTTTCTCCCAATTCTGTGCTCCTGCCAGGGGTTTTGAGTCCACCACAGTTTCTGTCGCAGGGTGACTGGGTGACATTCTGAATGAAACCTATTCCCTCAGGATCAAGCCAAGAGCTGATCCTGCTGATAAACCATGGGGTATTTGGGGGTTTTTGTTTGTTGTTGGTTTTTTATTCGTTTGGGGCGGTTTGTTTTTGGTTTGGTTTTTTTTTTTTTTTTGAAAGCCCAGCTTGCAGGCCAGTAGTTTTTTGTCCTCAGTAATAAGCAGTGAACCAAGTAATGAATTTTTCTCCCCACAAGACGTTTTGTAGGATCCTGTGTACACCAGCCCTGTGTACACCACCTGCTTCCCTGCTTCACGCACATCATTCCTGCTACTCTACCTCGAGGACAGGTCTTGCTTTGGCACTAACTTCATTCAGGCAGGAACACCCATGTGTAGTGTGTTTTTCAGCAGTGCTCACAGATTAGTGTCTCTTCTGTCTGGGCACGTTTTCGCAGGTGTTTTGCAGTACCAAAGACTTCAGTTGGGGGTTTTAGAATAAAACAATAATGCTAACACCAAATATTTAGGTAGTTTCTGAGCATGAGCTGCTAAGAACTGTTAAGAGCTGTTAAGACTCTTTTTTTCCCCTTTTTGCTATTCCTGAAAATGAAATCTGTGCACTGAAACTTCCCTTTAAAAGCTATCAGGTTTTTTTTTTTTATCATATCATGAGCGAAACTGTCGGTTTTGAATCCCAGGGTGCTGCCAGTTTCATTTCTATGTCTGGTGTAACTGTGTAGATCCCCAGTGTCTCCCATCATTTTTCTATCTGAAGTCAAATGTTCTTCTCCCTTCTTACTCTGCTCCTGTTCTCTGACAGCCTCCTGAATTTCTAGACAGCATCACCTTACAGCAAAGGTGCTTCAGCATTTTATCTGCCACCCCTCTCAAAATGCTGCACTGTCAGAAAGACACAGCTCTAAGATACCAAACTATGCACAGACAGGCAGGATGACACATGTTGGTTGAAAGCTCCGTTTGGCTCAGACTTTCAGGAGGTTTCTTTGTTGGGAAACTGTTTTTTCCTCTACTGTAATAATTAAGGGAAGTCACCAACTATTGCAGTAAATACGAATCTGAGAGTGCCTAAAAGATGTTACTAAGTGACATTTCCAGTGACTACATAGGTGATAATAATACAGAATCACAACTTTGGTGTTTAATTAGCACGTGGTACTTCTTGTTTCTAATGCCATACTTTGTTTTTTAGCAATGCTCTGGGGGGGAGAGTGTAAATACCTTCACTTTTAAGTGGACTCTGATTTTTAAGAACATACCAAGTTCAACATATGTTTTTGGTATTCGGAAATACTTATTTTATTTGCCATTTGTCTTAAGTTTTATATGCCTTTAAAGTGCCACCTGTATTTTGAAGAGTTCTTACGGTTGTTTCAGGTGAAATTTTGAATGCTACAAATGGAAGGAGATTATTTTCCTGTGAATAAACTGTTAAAGACAGTGCCCTCAGACTTCTTTTGGCAAGGCTGGTGCTCTGTGTGTGAGTGTGAATGTGTGGGTATACCCAAGGCCATTATTATTGGTGTGTAAAGTAAATGATGTCAGATATGGTATCAAGTTTTGGAACAAACTTTAGTGCCCTGTAGAGCAAACAGCTGAAAGTTTTTGAACATAGGTGGGCTGAGTTGTACTGTGGCTGGAGATGTAGCTTCAGACTGAGTACAGCCAGAGCTGAGACATGTTTTTTGTGGATAAGATCAAGAGAAGCATCCTTGCAATTCGAATTTTTCATTGTTTTTTGAATCTTGCTTGTCTTACTGTGGACTGTTGGGGTAATGCTAAAATAAGAGACGTAGAAGGAAAAGAATGGTGTGTGATAAAAAACTGCAGAAAGTAAAAATGGCTTTAGATAGAAAGTGAGATGCTGAGTGCAGTACTTAGCTCATTATTTGTTTTCTCTTTGTGCAGTAAAAATGAGATGCTGAGGGCTTCACCGAGTCCAAGGGAGATTTGGATAACATTTCTCTGGCACAGTAGGTATTCAGTGCATTCCTTTCAGTATGGACAGTTCAGGAGTTCACCAGCTCGAAGAAAATGCTTTTCTTTGAGGTGAGGTGGGGAAGCAACATCAGGAGAGCCAGCATGCCTCATCCTGGGCAGCCAGTTCTGCCTTTTCAGGCAACACAAGCCCTTAGCAGCAGCCTCTCTGGCTGATTCCTTGGCTGCCTTTCTGCCTTCTTCAGCTGCACTCCCATGTTGGCTCATGTTGAGTGGTATCTGTCCCCACAGGCTGCCTGGGGGAGCCCCTCCCTCTTCGTGTTGCCCCCAGACCCTGCTGTGCCCTCCCACCAAATGGGACATGTTCCCTCTCTGGCTTAGAGCTTGTTTTGCCAGAAGATGGGAACTAGAGAAAAGGGTGTATCTCTTAATTCCCCCCCATATCAGGCTGTCGGTGGTTTCAGAGAGCCCTTGTGGTCTGATAAATTAATTAAGCAGGTTGAATATTCCTTCTGATAGTTCTGAATGAAGAGAGAATTGGGTTTTAGTTTTATTTTTAAAGATATTTAATAAGATATTTTTTTTCAAATCAGTACAAAAATTTTAAATACAAAATTATTTGTTTTTGACATATCTCATATCTTCTGGGAACATACTGAAGTCACCAGTGTCTGGTGAACTGTCTGTCCATTCCTGCCACCATTCCATAAAATTTCTGAGATAAAGCACCACATTATATCACTGGAGTCCTTAGTCAATGTTAGACTGCATTAAACTCTGCACTTAAATAATGGTAATGCCAGTTAAATCCAATCTTAGTTCTGCATGAAAAAATCTAGTTCATTTTTGAATCAAAAGCAGTAGCGGTAGCTAAAGACATCGAAGAAGTGACGAGCACTTAACTCTTGGAACTAGCGCAGCAGTGTGTGATGTGCAGCACTGTACAGGGAACCACAGCAAGGTCCACTGCCCTTTGGAAACAGAACACTTGTTGAGGTGAGATTAGCACCATTGACGAGCAGACAGAGACTTCGTGCACAGAAGTCGCTGTCCTCAAGTACAGAAAAGTATTGAGGCCTGCAGGTTCTCCTTGACAACTGGTAACGTATAAATAAGGATTGGAAATCAGCTTTTAGATAGAACCGAGCTCTTGGGTAAATTTGCGTGATCAGTATTGCCGGTAAAGTTACTGGTTGATCTCAAGCAACAAATCAGTTAAGCAAACAGAGCTACTTCTGCTTTGCCTAGTCATTGAAGAGCAAACTGATTCAGCTTTTGCGGAGTGGCAGAATAGGTGTCTTCTGACAAGCCAAAAATGGGTTCTTGGTACAAGCACAGAAATCCAAGCAGATCTATGCCACCCTGAAGTATTGCCATGTGTTGGCCAAAATGTCTCAGTGACGTGGCACAAGTAAATGGGGGAGATTTACCTCATCTACTTGCGCTCTGCGAATAGAGAATGGAGACTTTCCAAGCGCCTGTGGCATTTGGAGGTGAAACCAGTGCCTGCTGGAGTCAGTGGTGACATTTTAGGTCCAGTGGCTGCTGGAGAAGGCTCAGGGGGAATGGTCATGCCATCAGGATTCCTCTTCCATCATAAGTAAATTGTTCAGGAGAAAAAAACACACCTGCATGATCATTTTATTACAGGAGAAGGGAAATACAAGTCTCCAGCTAAGAGAACCTTTGCTTGTCAGGCAGACCTGCTGTCAAAAAACCAAGAAAATCCCCACCCAGACAAAAAAGCCACTCAAATTTTTTAATATAATTAGAGACTGACCTACTCTGGTTTAAGTCATTGTTTTTCATCTCATAACTATGATCAATGCAACAGGAGTGAATGACATACACTGATTTGAACTTTAGTACTGAATTACTGTGAATGAAATTAAGTAAGCATGGCATTGCAGAAATATATAATGTACAGCTAATATGTCCCCCTCGGGTGCAAAACAACTGTTTATGAACCTGATACACATGTTTAGATATGGTCACCACACCTTCTTTTATAACTAGCTGTGCCTAACGTTAAACTTCGTATTTATTTGGTTTTGTACAAGATGGTCCAAAATGGTCATAAAATGCATCTTTTGTGGTATAAAAGTTTGAAGCAGAGGAGAAAGGTTTTGATTGTGTGTGTGTGTGTGTGTGTGTTGTGTGTGTCTGTGTTGTTCTACATGGGATACAATAAATACCCTGAAAAAGACGAATGAACGTACTGCCCGGCATAGAGTCCTGCCGCCTGCTCGGATGGCATCTGAACGTAAACCTTGTCTCCGTGCATCAGCTGCACCACGGCACTGCCCGAAGCCTGGTCCAGGT
The DNA here is from genome assembly GCA_013390105.1 of Tichodroma muraria. Lineage (NCBI taxonomy): Eukaryota > Metazoa > Chordata > Aves > Passeriformes > Sittidae > Tichodroma > Tichodroma muraria. The sequence goes on from WAAG01089161.1 coordinate 58,030, forward strand.
AGCCCTTCTTGTACTCGTCGTAGGTGTACATGAGCGGCTCGTTGTTCTTGTACAGCGCCACCCACACGTTGGCGCCTTTACAGTGGACGTGGTAGGCGAAGTAGTAGACGCCGGGGATCTCGCAGGTGAAGATGCCCGTCTGGGGGTTGTAGTTCTGCCGCCCGTTGTACAGGAGCTTGTCGAACTTCACGGGCACCCCGACGCGGGGGAAGGGCGTGAGGAGCTCCGCCGTGAACGCGGGCATCTCGTAGACAATGCCGCCAGCCTTGCCTTTCTTGCCCTTGTAGCCGTACGGGGGCTTCACGCCGTCTATCCCTGGCCCCACTTCAGGCAGGTACTGTCCCACGGCTGGTGGAGTGGGCGGGATGATGACCGGGGGACCCGGGGGCCCGGGGGGGCCCGGGGGCCCCTGGAGCCCCGGCTGGCCAGGAGGACCGAGCGCCCCGGGCTTCCCCGGGGGTCCCTGCAGCCCCGCAGCGCCAGGTTTGCCTACCCCAGGGAAGCCAGGGGGGCCGGGCATGCCTGGCTCGCCCTTCGCCCCTGGCAGCCCGGGGGGGCCGATGGGACCGCTGGGTCCCGCGATGCCCGGGATGCCCGAGGGGCCCTGAAGGCCCTGGGCGCCGGGGAGCCCGGGCTCCCCCTTTGGCCCCACAAGCCCTGGGACCCCCGGCAGCCCCGGCAAGCCTTTGTGTCCGGCTTCCCCCTTGGGTCCTGTGGGGCCCGGCAGCCCCCGCAGCCCAGGGCCACCCACTTCCCCAGGGAAGCCTGGCTTTCCTGGAAAGCCCTGCAGGCCGGGTTCTCCCTTGGGGCCGACTGGTCCTGGTGGCCCTACGGCACCCCCCTCCCCTTTAGGTCCTGGGAAACCGGCGGCCCCCGGGGGGCCCATGATTCCCGGCAGTCCTGGCTGGCCGGGCTCCCCTGGCGGCCCTCCCATGCCAGGTGGCCCCGCGTGCCCCTTCTCCCCCTTCGGCCCCAGGGGGCCGGGCAGACCACCCACACCTCGCTCCCCTTTGGGCCCGGGGAAGCCCGGCTTCCCAACCCCAGGGAGGCCGGGGGGCCCCGGCAGGCCTGGCAATCCCTGCTCCCCTTTGCCGCCCGGGAAGCCGGGCTGGCCAGGCATGCCGTCCTGGCCCGGTTTGCCAATGCCAGGCGGGCCAGGAGGGCCTTGGATCCCGGGGGCGCCTGGAGGCCCCTGCAGCCCTAACTCTCCTGGGGGTCCGGGTTTGCCCAGGGGTCCCTGTGGCCCAGGGAAGCCAACCATGCCCGGTTTGCCGACCCCCGGCAGCCCCACGGGCCCGGGGGGACCAGGCAGCCCAGGCGGACCCTTCAGACCCGGCAAACCCGGGATCCCGACCCCCTTCTCCCCTTTTGGCCCTGGGATCCCAGGGATTCCTGGTGGCCCCTTCATCCCAGGCTCACCCTTTGGCCCTGGTTGTCCCTGCAGCCCTGGCGCACCCGCTTTCCCTATGCCGGGAAGCCCATGAGGCCCTGGTGGTCCTTGCGGCCCGGGTATCCCCATGGGCCCAATCTCGCCCTTTGGCCCCATCTCCCCTCTTGGCCCTGGGGGCCCCATGACCCCTGGTTTTCCTGGCATCCCTGGCAAACCCGGCTTTCCAATTCCTGGGTATCCTTGTGGGCCTGGTTTTCCTTTGGCTCCTGGTACACCGTGACCTGGTAATCCTGGTGGCCCTGGTGGCCCTCTTGGTCCAGGCTCACCTGGGGGGCCTTGCTCACCCCTCAGACTGCGCATGGGAATTTCTGGGTTGGGAAGAAAAAGAAAAAGAAAGGGGAAAGAGAGAGGTTAAAGGTGATTGCAATCACATCCTTCAAGAAACAGGCGGTTTTGAATTGAATATGCTTTTTATGATGCCTTGTGGTTTTGTGGTAGACAGAGACAGCGAGGTACAGCTTGGTGATGAGAATGAAGAGGATGTTACTACTGTAACTGTTACTACTGTTTTTCATACTCCAAACTTCTGTTTCCACAAAGTAATTACTGTACATCATATGTAAAAGCCATTTGTGCTTTGGTGGTGTTATATACAATAACCTATAGATATATACACCTATACAATACATATATATATTATAGATATAATATATATACCTATACAGTCTTAAACAGCAAAATCTAAATTTTGTCCCATGTTGCTGTAGATCAATGTACCTTTAAGAGCTTTTGCAGGAAACTCGGTGCTCTCGTGCTGTGGGAGGAATCCTAGCATAAAAGTGCTTTTTCTGGAGGGGCTTAAATGAGCAAGATCAATTAAAAAAGATTGTATTGGTAAGAAGTTTATACATAGGGTATGTCTGTATTTTCCCCAAGGCTTTGGTTTCTATTACAGTATTACTGGAAACCTGCAGCCTGAATCAGTATTGCTCTTTTGGCATAGCCATGTCTAGTTACGGCTCTTCAAAATGCTTTGCAAAATGTTTGTATTTTCCAAACCCACATTTTTGTGTGTGTGACCACTTATCATTGCAGGTCAAGGTGGGGAAGTTGCTGCTGGGGTTGCTTTTCAGGCTGCAGGATTTTTGGGTCAAGTGGAAACTCCTTTTAGCTCTAAAATGTGTAAGGAACTGAGAGGTTTGGGGAAGGACAGGAGATGAGGTTTCAGGACAAGAGAATTAACTGTTCTTTGGGAGGCAGAAGCCTTCCCTCTCTGCATATGTTGTGGTTTATGTACATCAAAAATCTTTGCTCATGAGATAGGTTGATTTTACTACAGTCAGTGGTGCTTGTTCAGACACACCAAAAATAGGCCCTGAAAGCTTCCATTTCCCTCTGAAGTTAGTGGAGGCTGTGGTTAGCTGGAGCCTCAGTAAGAGAAAGTTACCCAGCTTCTCTGCAGTTGCACAGACACTGGTGGTGCTCTCAAGGATTTTATGACACTAGGTGTTCCTGGCTCACCCTTTGTATTTTGAACTTTTTTTCTTGTTTTCTTAAATATCTTAATACCGTCCAAACTTCCTTTACTGAATAGGGAAAGTGCTTGTACGTGCAGACTTGTGCATTAATCCTCTGTACTTTCAATGCCTCTGTTACACCCATGAATAACCTACAGAAAGAGGACTCCAGAGTCTGAAGAGCAATAGTATGTTTTTATCTGCAAACCTCAAAATCACAGGGGCTGGACAAATTCAGACAAAACAGGTATGTTCCCATGAATTCAAATCTTGGGGCTCTTAGTTCATATGTCTGGTTGTTGCAGTGAGAGCAGGAGCAGATCCAGACAGGACTCTGTGCCATCGTTTGAAATCCACCTGCAAACAGGTGGGATGGCAAAGTTTTTCCTAGAGTTGAACAGCACCTGAGCAAACCTGTGTGCTGGAGGTAGGGCTCCTCAGAGGCTGTGCTGCAGCCCAGAAGATGACTGTGGTCTTGTGCTGGTGACCCTGAGCTGCCCCACAGCTCCCATGAACCTGTTTTGTCCACCCGTGAGCCTGGCCAGTCCTTTGGGCATAAGGGTGCTGTGCCCAGTCTGCAGCAGCAGCTTGCTCCAATGTTCAATCTCCCCATGGCAAGCAGTGCTCTGGCACACCAGATGGGACCATGCAGGAGTGGAGAGGGACATGCTGACCTACCTTTCTCTTTCTTGGGAGCCATATCCTTGCCGAGCATGGGCATCTGTGGGACCTCCTTCCTGTACTGGGGCAGATGGGGGTACTCCTTCCCGTAGGGCATGTGGGGCACCTCCTTGCCCAGGTGCTGCATCGGGATGCCTTCTTTGCCCAGCGGCATGTGAGGTACTTGTTGTCCGAGGGGTTGGTACTGGGGCACCTGAGGTGGCAGCTGCTTGATCCCATAGTAGGCACCACCTTGAGTAGACCTCACCAGCTCTAGGTAAACAGTGACAGCCACTGCCAGCAGCTGCACAGGGAAGAGCAGCATGACCATCACCTGTGAAAAGCACCACAAAACACACAGTTGGCAGAAGATGTTTTTTTGTGTTGTGCATTCCCCCTTAGGGCAAGCCGTTCTCATTTTCTGCAGCAAACTGGACCTAAATCTTGCAAAGTGGCCCTGGTTTGTGTGCTGCCCTGGAGGATATCCTGCAGCAGGCCTGTATCTGGGTTGTTTGAGGCTCTACTCAAGCAGTACTATTACAACAAACGCCCTCTTACGTATTTAGTTTTATTCCACCCCAGAGGTGCCCTCTGTGGTTACTTTACATCAGGACCTGCTCCCAGTTTGCTGCCCTCTCACCTGTGTGAGTACCACAGCACAGCTTTGGGGAGCTCTGCTGCAAGCTCTGGCATAGGGGAAGAGCAGGCAGGGGATAATGGGGATCTTCTAAATGCGTTCTGCCCGAGGAAACTTTATTGTCAGTGCCCCTTCTGCTTCCCACAGCAATGAAAGCTCTCTTTCTGAGCTTAAATCTGTGCCTGGGATTGTCCGCTGTGGCTGCAGTGTCCAAGGGCTGTTTCTATCACAGCTCCTTACCAGCTCTCCTCTTAGTTGGGCTGGGATCCTCTCGGCCTCCTCCGAGAAGCGGTCCTGCTTGGGCTGCCACTGCTCCAGGCAGGATCAGCCAACCCAAGCCTTTCTCTGGGAATGTTCAACTATTTTCTAAAGGTCTCCCCCACTGCAGATCCTGGCCCACTGCAAAACAGCCCATCCCAGCACCTCACCAGTCCTGCTAACACAACAGAATGGGATTGGGCTTGCTTTCTTTCAGTTCTTTATCAAAATGTTAGCTTGGGACATGTCCCACTGTTGGGACTTGTCCCCTGCTGTTGGCTTTTTTTTTTGCAGTTAAGGGCATTGCCATCAGCTGAGCAGCAAATTAGGAACCGGGAACTCCCTCAGGTAATGCAAATTGGGGGACAGCATGTGGTAAAAAGAGACTCCTTGTGTTGGAGTATTTTGCCTCACAACCAACGTGGCATGGAAATCCTGCCCCTTTCAAATACACATGGCAATTGCCAAGTCTGATGGCTGTTGCCACTGTCCCTTTTTTTCTACCATGCAAAGATGCCTTGCACCCAACTTGGATGCATTTCCAGGTCGTTTGTGCTCCAGAGCTTTGCCAAACTGCTTGTCAGGACTTGCTCCCAGCAGCTGCTGTGCTCTGCTGTGATGAGGGTGGCCTGAAGAGGCAGCAAGGACTTTGTGCCACCTGCTTATTTTCCTGTTCTTCCCCAGCAGCCTGGCTCGACAAAGAGGACAAAAAAGTACCTCAGTCTGTGCCAAAGGGGCTCAGCACTGTGCCCCCATGTCTGAGAAGTATCTTTTATTGGGAGAAACATTCCCCTGTGTGTCCTCCAGGTTTTATGTCTTGCTCCTGCTTGAAGTTTTCCATTCACTTCACCTTAGCAAAGCACACTGGAGAAATGCTTGCTTTTCTTTTAGAACATTTTCCCTTCATTTTGCTATATGAGACTTAATGTCTAAATGGAGATCGGTGTATAATCATTACTGAAGGTAAGTGGAAGCTAGATCAAAATGGTGTATTTGAAACAACAAGCAGAAGGTTGTTTTCAACAATGATCGTATATAGATTTATGAACTACAGAAAAGATGAAAATATGTGTTAACAGCAAACCAAACCTTTTAAGAAAATGAAATACTGTGAATAAACACTAGATGGAGCATATGTTGCACTGCTGAGTTTCTGCAGTCACTTTCCCTCCCAGGAATTCTTGGCCGAAACCAGCTGCCATGTGGCAAAGAAAACCAGAGCCAAGATGTACAGGAGTTTGTAAGTGTAGCTAAAGCCCAAGCACAGTCACTCATCCTTGTTCAGCAAAGCATTTCAGCAAATGCTTCTCCTCCAGTGAGTTTAATGTGGCTTTTAGTCCACAGCTGGCTGTGCTGCTGTGAGCTAAAGGATTAGCGCCTTGAGACGTGGTATTTCTGCTTAAAGCTCAATGGTGAGCTTTGGAGTGGGAGGACAGCCTGTGCATGATCAGTTACCCCAGCCTGTGGTTTGGCTGGGGTGTGGTGACTGAGCTAACCCACTGCAGCTTCATCTGGGCACACAGACCCAAAGCAACCTTTTCTTTTGGCGGGGGGAATGGGGGAGGCAGGGATATGTCCCCCCCTTGTCTTTCTTGGCCTTCCCGCTCCTTTCTGTAGAGAAGAGGTAACTTGCAACACCTTTGCCTCTCTGTAGGTGAATAGAGTAATGCCTGCCCAAGTTTGCAGGGAAAATCCCAGTCGCTGGAAAATTTGCAGTATTCTCTGCATCTCTCTCAAAGGAAAAACATTATCTGTATGAAGGGAGAAATGCAGTGAAACCTTTAAAAAAATTATAAGAAACTGGATGATATAGAACTGTTTTTGAAACCTACTAGTATGAAGGACAAGGTGGACTTTGAAGAATGAGGTTATTAAATTAGTGCCTTGGCTACTTTGTTGTTCTGGTGGCCAGTTTTTTGGGGGGGGGTTGTTTTTTTAAAAAAGGTAACTTCAGTGGAATAAGTAGAGGGGGAAATAGGTAAAATTCCTTGGATGAGATTTTCTCCTTGTTTTTATTACAAAACATGGGCTTTGTGTGCGAGTGGGAGGTATTTGAAATAATTGAAAAAACTTTCCTACGGGGAGACACCAGCCTGCCTGCAGCTCAGGGTGAACTCGGCCTCCTGCTGCTCGTGCCAGGCTGGCCTGGCCCTGCCAAGCGTCACGCGACGCACCTGCACTGGAACACGCATGACCACGAGGTGCATGAGATGGTTTTGTGCACACACATGGAAATTCTGAGGGAGATCAAGCAGACCTTGTTGAGATAGGAAGGCTCCAGAGAAGGAGGTGATCTCACCACATCTGTGTTTCCTGTAGTGTTTTCTGACTCATCCATAACCCAACCAGTGTGGCCTGGAAATGACAGATTGCTTCTTGTCTATTGATTTTGGCTGGGGCTGGTGCCTGTGACTAGCTGAGGTGGAAGGTGGGGGTTTATTTACTGAACAACCTTGGGCTAGATGGGACTTGGCTGACATCTTTGTGGGAGGAGGTCAGAGCCTCCCCTGTGGCCTCGTGAGCTGTCTGGGCTTGGGATCTGCTGCAGGTACTGGAGATGCAGCCTGCATTTGGTACCGTCTTCTCAGCTCGTCTCCCCCTGCTCCCAAAGGAAGGAGGGATCAGACAAAATTTCTCTTGATGAGAAATGTGGTAGAGTCATGTGTGCTGCTGCTGGATTACTGCTGTCAGATACAATCACTACAGGGAAAGCCTGCCCGTAAGCATGAGAGATGCTGGGGATAGTCCTTCAGAGTTTCCACTCATTGCCTCTCATCCTACTCAGCTTCTCCAAAATGCTATTTATGTACTGAGAGAAGTTGAAGGTGTGTTTTTTCTACCTTGCAGTTTGTTTCTGAATGCCTGGGTGCACAGCTCTATTTTGAAGAACTCACTAGGAAACCCCCAGCATCTTGAAATGCCTAAAAGCTACTGAAAATCTTGCTGTTGGTTTCCAAAAGAAGCCTATAGATCCTAAATGTTGGACAGGTCCTCCAGGGCTTCTGAACAGCAAAAGGAGATGTCTTCCCAGTGGTGACAGAACTCAAGGAAAATAGTGAGGAGGAAAAAAACCTGTGTTGAAGATGCAGCCAAAGTGTAAGACTTCCCATCCTCTTCACCCAAATCCCAGCAATTTAGGGATCATCTCCAAACCCATTCACATAATGCAATCTGACATGCTTTTCAGGTGCTGGCTATTGGTGCAGCAATAATTTGGCTTTATTGGGATTTTCCAGGGTTTTTGTCAGAAAGCAATAGGAATGTGCCGGTGTATTTGTGGCAGGTTAATAAGTGCATGTGGGCACCTTTAGAGAAGCCAAAGGCTTGGAGAAAATAAAGTTTTACTGTAACTTTGGGTGTTGGAAGGAAGATGGAGGAGAGGAGCCACTGAGCCTTCCCACCATGTGACATGTCATTTTGCACCAGTCATTCAGATTAAGCCACAACAAACATTTTGCTTTACCTAGAGTGGGACAAAACACTTGAGGGTGAAGAAACATTATCCTAAACCACAGTGTTTAGTTGCTTGTGTGTGAAGGCATCTGGTTGGCTCTGTGGGTGAGGGAGAGTTCCTGAAAAAACACATTTTTACAGGCAAAGCTTGAGTGAGAACATTTCTCAATAATCTCTTTGGTAGAGCTCTTCTCCTGAGAAAACTATAAAGGACCTTCCTCTGGCTATTTGAGTTTGTCAGCAGAAACAGGAGACAAAACAAAATGTACCAGCAGTCATAATTCTTAAATTGGTGTGAAGAAATAATGGCTGTTTTAGCCTAATTATGTAAAGAATGTATGGAAAGAGTGATGCCCATCCACTTGGGACTTGAAATCATAGGTGGTCTTGCAAAGAGTGGAAACTAGACCTTGATTTATTGCTTCTTACAGGAAAGTCATCACTCTACAACCAATGTTGGGTTGTCTCAGAACTTCTAAGATATTCACCCAGAGACTAACCCCATGGGCTTAATTTACCAGCCCTTGCTTCTGAATTGCTGTATTTCCCAAACAGGCATAAGGCATGAGTAGATCTCAGTGACCTGAAGTCCTTTCCCTGCAGAAAGGGGCAGTCCCTTCCAGAGGGGCTGTCTGAAGCTGCAGAGACCAGTCTCCCGCTGCTCTGGGGAGATAGCCTTGCGAGTGCTCTGGTTTCCACATGGAAAATAACTGCTGCAAAATAAAAATCCTAGTGACTCTGGAGATTTTGTTCCCAGAAGAACGCTACTAAAAAAAATTGATGATAAAAAGCTGAATTTGCCAGGGTGCTTTTGTCTTGAGATCAGAAGTGGTTAGGGTGACTTCTGGGGTGACCTTGATAACAGATCCTACTACCAAGTATCTACAGTGGTGTATCCAGGGATGGCTCTGCTGTTGGGGACAGGAGATCCCATCCCACAGGAACATTATACACCTCACTAAAGTGTGTGTCTTACAGAGACATGCAAGAGCAGTATAATGCAGTGGAAATGGCAAACAGAGTGTTGAGGTGCATGAGGAGCAGCCCCACTGCATTGCAGAGAGCTGGTTGGGTGAGGTGCACAGCTGCTCTCTGGGGGGTTTCCACTGGCTGGCCCCAGTTCCTACACAGAGGTACATGCCAGCTCGAGGGACGTCACAGAAGGGCTTGTAAGAGAGAACTGAAGTCCTCACAAAGTGATAGCACTTTTTTTTCCTGTTTTTATTTTTAGTGCTACTTTGGGAACAAGTACCTATCCTGTTTTCTATCTCTGCTTTCTACAATAAAGATCCCTCAAACCAATGGGTTGTGCTCGCAGACGTGTGCACACCCCCACCACATACATGTTTTTATCAAGGTCTCCACCGCATAAAAAGCATTGGATTAAGCACTGGGCTTATAAATTGGAGATGGGGGTGTTGGCATTTGTAAACCAATTCTGTTAGCTAGCTTTCAATTCTTCAATTTTTTTGAAGAATTGGCAGTGCAAAACAAGAAGAGCCGCTATCGACGTTTTAGTTCCTGTAGTGAACTAAGCTATTCCTATCCAGTGAATAGCTGTGGTAACTTCAAGGGTGGGATGTTTTCAGATGTGAGAATGAAGAAAATGTTGGTTGTTGTTCTCAGCACTGGTACTGCAAAGTGTAGGTGACTTCAGCAGTGAATTTTCCAGCACATCGTTGTCCACAGTTTATAAAGACTATTTCAAAACTTCATCACAGCTAAAATTGATCTCTGGATCGTTAACTCCTTTGAGGACTAACCTGTCAGTGAGTGCTTTCTGAAGAGACCTGAGGATACCCTGTACTGTACGGAGACTGAATTTCAGTGGAAACTTGTGTTTTCAGGGACAGGAAAAAACCAAAACTTTCTGCATGCCAAGTAATTTCGTACATGCTCAAGAGCATTTAATGCACACATTGCCACACTTCTGTTTTTCTGTGCCAAACGAGTCTTTATGTCATTTGGACATATGTTTTCAAAATTTGCCAGCAGACTAATTGAACACTAGTGTAGGGCGTTTCTTTTTGCAAATTCAATCATATTCCACATAAAAGCAGGGAGTGAAAGCAACCAAATATACCTTGAGATGGATATCCTCTGAAAGCTCACCTGTTTTGTAACCCAAATTAACACTAGCTGCACTGATTTGATCTTACTTTCAGCAGTGAACAGGAGGAGGACAGTAAAGGAGAGCACAGTCCCTGTGTGAGGACCCAGCCACGCTATTGGCACAGATGGTTGATCTATGCCCCAGCAGTTTGGGGTCCTGCACCATTTTACTTGTAACAGTGCCTAAAGCTTCACTGAAGGCAATACCTGTTTCTTGAGTAGTTGAAGAATTTACCTTGCTAAAGTGTCTGTAAGGGCCTGTGTATTCAGTAGGGAGGAAAGTAGGATTTATGGTAAATGTAATCCTGCCTTTTTGCTTCTTGTGAAACTCTCCCACAGAGATCAGGTTTATTTTTTTTCCCCTCCCTCCTTTTCACTGTCCCCTCCAAGGAAACAAAGTAGTCTCAAGTATCTGTGTTCAGTTTAGATTACCAAGAAATAGCTATTGTTCAGTATGTTAAAAATAAATTAAATCATATTTTGCTCAAGGTCTAACAACTGTGTCTGATTATCATGTGGTATTTACTAAATCTAAGGCAGTCATAACAAGTATTGTCATAATAAACATTTTAAAACGCATGCATGCATAAACCTGCTGCTAATGGGGAATATTCAACATGTGGCAGATGCTTGTTTCTAGGTTTTTTTAAATTCAAAATGGTGCCTGAGCTTCTTTCTTAGAGAAGTGTGATAATATCTAAATAAAGGGTTTCATCTTAAAAACTAATGGTCATCCATAAGCTATCTTTGGCTTCAGTGGTAATTGTATGATCTTTTCTTGCAATGCCTGGGAAGGGCTCTGTTTATCCATTTGTAAATGCATTTCCAAAAACAAAGCACTTGCCTCTGCTCCAGTTCATCTGCAAACCACTCATGTATGTGCTCACTCTGGATTATCACCCAGCTTTCTGTATGAAAATGGCACCCACGGGCTTCCCCAGTTTCTTACTTCCAAACAGAGTGTATCTGCATGTGGGCCTGTGTCTGTTGCTTGTGTGCAGGTATTTATGTGCGCCTATGTGTGAAAACACACCCTGGCAGTAGAAGCAGCTACAACGAGAAGGAGATTTTAGCCCACGCAGACATAATTATGTTCCCTCTAGTCTTCTCCTCATGCCCAGTGTGCTGTGAGCCTACCAGTGTGGGCTCAGGTAAGCATCTCCTCATCTCTGCAAATCTGGGCATGATGAGATTGGCATCACCACAACCCCAGCTCCCAGCACAGCCAGCACAGGCCTCTGCTGGCTCAGCACAAGCATGAAGCTCACAATTTATGATGATATTAAGATGCTTGGCGCTGGTAATTGATTTCCAGGCGGGTTTGTCTCTTGCATGTTTTTGAGGATCTGGCCCAGATGCTGTTTGCTGGAAAATGCCTGAAAGCTACTTGGAGTCAGATGGCAGGGAGCTGTGGCAAGGATCAGTAAGTTGGGCACCGCGGGCCGGGTGACCACAGTCCCCGGGGAGGCAGCTCTCTTTCCTGGTGGCATGTACTCGTTTGCACAAATTGGTGCCTGACCTCGGGCTGGGGAGGAAGGTCCAACGTGGGGGAATGTTTGCAGAAAAGCATGCGACTTTAATTATGGGATTAGAATTAATTATAGGTAGGATTTAGCAAATACCTGCCTTTCAATACGTTTTCCTGTTCTCTACCATACGGCATGCGCTCGAATCCTCTGCCTAATGCTCTCTTCTGGGCAATTTGCCTGCACTCTTGGTGGCAGGCAGATTTGATGGAGACACTTAAATGACTGCCACTAGATCCCCGTTCAGCAATCGGCAGGCGCACAATCGTGAGGCGCACAAAGCCGGACCCAAAACGTGGAACACACAAAGCGATCAAAGAGCAGGGCCGCCTCCCCGCTTATCGGCACGGAATCGCGCTGCTGGCACCGAGCCTCGGCCTGGCCGCCCGTGTGTCCCAGCACAGCTGTTTGTTCAACGTGGGAACTGCGCTGAGGGCTCCTTCTCTGCAGGGCCGCTGCTACCGAGTGCTGCACAAGGAGCTCCCCGCAGGCCACAGCCGCTGACACCGTCCAAGGAATTCGCCTTATCAGATGGAACGGGTTTGCCGTGCACAACGCACTGGAAAGGAGGCTGGTTTTCATGGAAGTGCTTGTGTCGTCAACTAACTGTTTCCTAGCGGTGTTGTTGATTTGGGTTTTGTTTTGGTGAGAACGCTTCACATCTACTGCCAGTCTACTAACCCCAAAATAATGCAAAGACAAACAACTGGTGATGCAATTCAGACTGAAGTGTGTGATCAGTAGGCTGATCAGAGGTGCTGGTAATGAACTGTGGTGATTGCTGGTTCCATAGCAGTGTGAACAGGGAACTGCAGGCTTGCTTTTACTTCCCTTCTCAGCTGTCACTCATCATTCTTGGCCTTGCTGGGCCCTGGAATAGGTTGTGCTGGGTCCCTGCAGTAGAAGTCCCCCAAAGTTTCATGACACAATTGTTCGTGTGTTATTATGGTACAATAGTTTGCAAAGTGTATCACAGCACTTTACTGTTCTAATCCGAAGTGGTGCCTCTAGCGGTGCTGCTATGAGTTACACTCACTGGTAGAAGTGTAAAAAGTTTCCATTTCATTACCTCTCGGGTCAGCCAGCTACAGCTTTGTGAAGAAAACACAGGCTAGCAATTGGCTCTAAATGACAAGTGAACAATCTGCACGGTTCACCGTTAAACTTCTTTGTCAGCGGAATGCTCCATCTCATCAGATGCATGGGAGTAGACAGAAGCGAGGGACGAAGACTATCTCTTTCTGCGACAATTAACAAACTCAAGTATATCCTGAATCTTTGGCCAAATATGCATAAGTGCCAGCATGCTTTTCTGAAGGATATATACCAGTTTTACTGGTTAGAGAACTCTTAGTTCCTCCTCTGATTAATTGAATTATGTACTAAAAGCAGAAAAAGATTTGACAAAAATCAAAGCTGACAAGCTTTGTGAAGATGTGCTGAGTTTTAAATCTGTCTATATATATTGATTCTAATATGGCATGGTTTAGGATTTTATGTCTTGTGTCTGGGAGGATTGCTTAGAGAAGGAACATTCTATGAATTAGTGGATCTCAGTACCTTTAGGAAAACTTAGATGTGCATGCAGAAATTCCCTCCATTGGTATCTGCAAGACACAAAGGGGTGCTGGAGTATGTCTTTTTCTTAAACACTTCCCAAAACATGGCAGTGGAAAGAAAAATCCTGATTGTAGAATTGTTCTTGATAATGACAGGGACTGATTGTTGCAAGTGTTACAGGGAAGATAATCTGTCTTCTTATTAGTTTAAGTGTTATGTCAAGCAGTACCGCTGTCTGCAGTTGTAGTATTCATGTAGGCTGGACTTTTCAGCCTGAGGTACACTTGGTGCCAAACCTAAGGACACAAGGGAAGAGTGGCCAGAAGCTGCTCTTGGGCTTCTCTTCATCCCGACTGAGGCTGTACCAAGTACTGTTTCAGTCACTGGTGCCACTTGAGGTCTTATGATGGCCTGTGAGCCACTCACAACGCCTTGCTGCGGTGTGACGTCCTTCCACGCCACGGCCACTGCCGTGGGATGAAAGTGATCTTCATTTTGGGGATGAAAGGCTGCACTGTGTCGTGGTGGACAGAACACAGCCACAGCTTTGGAAAAGGCAGGTGTCTGTCTCCGCTAATGCCTGCTCTGGTCAGTGCTCTGCTGTGACATTTTGGGAGGTGAGGGCTCCTGGCAACTCTAGGGTGCCTGAGGCAGGCAGTAGGGAAGGCTCTTTGTTAAGGGGTAAGTTTTAGCCTTTTTATTATCAGGATGAAGCAGGACCTTCTCTAAGGTGTAGAACTTTCTAGCTCTTTTTAGCCCTGTATGCATACTGATTAAATTTAAATGCTTTACAGTGATCCACTACAGGGAGCCATTAACCCCTATCAAGGAATCAAGATCACGAAATCTCATTAAGAAAGAGAGCCTAATTCTGAGTGCACAGGTTTTCTGGTTGTAGTCTTTTGGTTATAAAGAAATTTTATTTCCTGTGCCCCTTTGTAGTAGTGATCATACTCCAGCCTTTGCAATCCAACCAGTGGTTACTTTAACAGTCCGGTGAGTTCCTGTACTACAAAGCAAGAAATCTGTGCGGGACTCTTGAAGTACTTGGTCTGATCTTAATTTGAAATAATTTATTGTTCTCTGTGACTCCTGTTGCAATCCTGTGGCCTTATGTATTGCCTTCTTGCCAGAAAATTTGCTTGATTGCCTCTGTCTGAAACTGGCACAGCGCAGCATTTCTGTTCCTTTTCTCACTTTGATGGCGTACAAAATGTGTTTTCTTGGCTCTTGCCCTCATGCTGTTTCATGACTTTTTTTTTTTTTAAATAAAAGCAAGAGGCTTTGGAGGCTTTATTTTGGAGACAAATTGTTACCATTTTACAATATTTCCGTTCAGTGTGCTTTGATGAGCCTGTCGAGAGAAAGAGCAGCTTCTCTCTCCCTTATTTTTATTTGCTATGCTCTAAATCTGCCACTTCCCAGAAACCCAAAATCCCAGTCCAAGGGAGATATGAAAACAGTAACAAATGTCTGTAAAATATTTGTCTTGAAAAAACTTCCTCTCAGACAATTTTTTTTGGAAGGTTGTTTGCCATTAAAAAAATTCCTGCCCTTTGCATACTTTTCCTACCTTTGCTCAAACAGTGGAAGAAATAATCTTGCCTTAGAAGGTTAAACATACTAGACTACTCCACCCAGAGAGAAATCAGGAGCATGCTTTAAAATGATTTAGCAGTAATTATTTTCCTATTTTATTATCAAATATTGCAGGTATCATCATATTTGTTAGGATGTGCTAATCATGACCTGACACTCCATTCACAAAATTCAAGCAGGTCTTAGCTCACGAACATATTTCTTAAATGAATAAATTATTTTACTTTTATGCTACTTTTCTTGATAAAGACTAAGATGACAATAAGTACAATGAAACACTCGCTTAAAATGGCTTCAAAACCGGGCTTGTAATTTTCATGAAAGACCCTTTGTGCTCTGGGTCACACCTGTGGGCAGACATGGAGGTGGAAGTTGCTAGATGGTAGGCAGTGGATATACCAGTGTAGGTCTCTTCATCTGGCACTTGCATTAAAAAACACGACTAAAAATCACCAAAAACTCCTCTACGCTACCATCATGGCTGAACTGCACGCACACATTCCTGTGTCATGCAAGAACAGATCTGGTACTAAAGACCTTTTGTCTTTTCCTCTTGTGTAGCAGGTAGGAAATTGATCTTACTCAAGTCTGCTTTGGCACAAAACCACATAGCAGTGGAGGAGCAGAGAGACAAAGCTTGAAGTCATTGTTATTTGTTTTTTGTTAACAAGTGTTACGTTTACAGGCCTACACAGGTACCACTCCCTTCCCACTCTGTAAGTGCAGAAATAAGGGTAGCAGGACACAACCAAAAGAACTTTCAACCTGAGTTGTGAAATACTCCCTGTAAGTTTGATTCAGTTTGATTCAGAATATTTAAAGCAAGAGTTTGCCACGCCTCTCAAAAGCACAGTAAAGAAAAAAAAACTTCTGAAGCACGCATACACACAGGGAAGACCCTCCCCATCCATCACTCACACACACTTATCCTGGATGCATGAAAACATACAGTCATTTGAACTCCAAAAATGTCATGAGGTAGAATTAATTTCCTATATGCAATCCAATGTGCTATGGTTTAAAAGAGCTGAAGTTACCACATCTGTCACCTTGGAACAACCCAACCGAGGCCAAAGGAAAGCAAAGCCAAGTCCTGAGGAGCAAATGCTATCAGTCACTCACTTAAGTCTCTCAGCTCTACTCAAGGAAAACACTCTGAAATGTTCAGTGCAGCCATTTGGACCCATGATGACTGAGACTAGCAAATGTACAGGCTGAAAAGCTGGTCAGTGCTCAGCTCTGGGGACTAAGAGTTATAAAATATCTTCAGTGGGAGCCGGCACTTGCGTTTCATCCATGCTGCAGCCAGGATGAAGGGACAGGTCTGATAAGACAGGTCTAATACAGCCTGATAAGCTGATGCCTGAGCTGTTAGACCACTGAAATGCTCCTCAAAGGCACCTTGGTCCCAGTGCACAAGCCTTTCTTAGTGCTGAGTGTGCACTTGAGGCTCCCTTTACCCGTGGACACTGCCCAGGTTTTCAGACAAGGTCTCTCGTTGCTTTCCCTCCTCTCTATGGCTTCTTGGGCCTTCTGTGACCTGTGCTAGCTCTTACCCACCTCTTGGGAGCTGATGCCTGCAGCCTGCTGGCTCAGGCATGCCCAGGAGGGAGGGAATGCAAACCTCAGAAGCGTCTTTTTTCTAAAGGAAGGATTAGACCCATGTTCCTCAGCCCAAGTAAGACTGTGCTTGAGCTGCTGATGGTTGCTTGGAGTTTGAAAGAAAAATTTGGCACCTGCTTTCAAAAGAGGATTGTGAGCTATGAGCCGAGAGTGGAGGGACTTGTGCCTGTGTACTTCATTCACCAGAAGGCACTTAAACCCAGGAGAGAGCTAGGATTTAGGATGAACTATAGTCTTCAGCCTTCCCTATTTGGCTGGCTTAAGCAACTCCCCAAACAGCAGCTTTTGTGAATCCCCCTCCAAGGCACTTAACTCCTCTTACACACGTGCAGGGAGTACCAGCATCTGATTCAGACATGTGGACTCCATTATGGAGCCAGATGCAAACATTCCCTCATGGATTAGGATCTGAAAGGTTCTATATCCTGTATTGTCAATCAGCTAAGGCCTTCGTTCCCTGCCCCGTCCTCCTTTTTTTGTTTCAAAATCTAGACTTTTTTAAAAGCAGATAAGCATTTATAAAAATTATTCTTGTATCTGTGCAAAGGCGTAGTTAAGGCATGTGCTAGATATTCCCAGGATGATGCAGTTAGATCAACAATGACTAATTCCACAAAATCTGGCATTAGAAAAAGCAATGCACTTAAATTATGTCATATCCTTCCCTGCAAACTTTGTCCACCAGATTCTTATTGCTGAACATCAGAACCAAAGATTTATGGCTACCTACAGGCCGTGACTCAACCAAATTCAAAAATAAATCCACTAGGCTGGTAGTTCTCTAGCAAGCAAAATGGAGTTATGTTTCATACAGCAGGATGGTTATCAGCAATGCTTAAAATTATTTTCATTTGTGTGTTTTGTTTGACTCTGAGATGGGGCACCTACATTAATTCCAAGTTAATTTTGCCTTTGGTCAAGAAACATGCCCAGATTTTCAAATGTTAGCAGAAATCATGTGTTCTTGACAGAAATACTTCTGATCTGCTTTGGGGAAGGTTTAACTATGCTAATGAAAGAAATATTCTGGAGTATATCATTATAGCTCACAGGATCATAGTGAGAGGTTTTTTTCTTAGGTTTGAGCAGTATTGCCTGAAAATTGTGAATTTCTCAATAAATTAAATAGTAAGACTGATTAGATCCTGCAGGAATGAGGTCCTTAGAGGACTGTACTCACAATTTGTGTTAGTAAAGTCACCCAGGGGCTAGTGTTTGCAGCTTTGTGAGACATTTGGACAAGTGCCAGCACTGGATGCAGGGCGCAGTTTGGGCTGGGTTTAGAGCAGGAGCACTTTGCTACTAAAACAACACTAAATGACAAGGTACTCATAGCTGAGAACAGCCAAACCAGCAGCCCTGAGCAAGGTGCTGGGAGAGTGCTGGGACAGCCCAAGCATGCACACCTGAGTGTATGCACACAAATGAAACAATCACTAAGAATTCAAATAATGAAATCAAAACCCCAAGTCATTTTGCTGGTATTTCTGCATCTATATGAGTAGCTTGTGGTGACATAACTGTTTCACATTGAGGGGACCCCAGAGCACAGCAGCTTCAAGGCAGGCAAAGAAATGCCTGGAGGAGAGCTGGGTCTAGAGTGGACGGGAATGTGTGAAGGAATTAGCCAAGATACCAGAGCTTTAGCTACTCTCTGCTTGGAACTGAGAGCTAATCCAATTTCTTCCATCATCACCGATTTAAGCTTTAATAATAAATCAGCAGTGATTGTACTGGACGAAAATCTAAAAGATTTTATAATCTCTGGGAGTATTGGCATCCGTGTTTGCTCTTTCATTAGATACTGTTCTCATTACAGCTTTTTGAAAGTAACATGCAGAGAGGGGAAGTAAGGCAAACTTACAAAGAGTTTTCATCTCTTCTTTTAAGAGATAGAGGGCAGAATGTACAAACTGCTGCTACATGACAATGTCATTGCCTTTAAATGGATTAGTTTAGAACATTTACAGAAATAAACTATCACCCTCCTCTTTTCAACCTAAAAGGCAGTACCAGTAATCAAAATCCCCAAGAAATTGAAAAAAAACCCCTCAACTTGGTATATTTAATTTTTTGTCAGTTTTGGAGTTTTTTGCCTATTCAGGTTCTAGACTGGATTATCTCCTAATATGTGTACAAATCTCATAAATCACCTTTGAGAACTGCTGTTAAATTCTACTCCTGCTTCTCCTCTTCCTGAATTCCTTCTTACTTCTCTCTCTTCTCTCTATGACTAATAGGTAGATCTCATTTTATCCTTTCTTGTGCTTAATATTTATTCCCTAAATCAGTCTTTTAACAGTGGTCTATTGAAAATTATTTAATTTTTTGGGTACTGTAATAAAGATTGCATGCCATTATGTCTTTGGCTTGGAATGAAGCCTCATCTTGATTAAATGTGACACCTGAAATGAACTTGTGTTTAGAGGACTAAGCCATGATAAGTTATCCAGAGGGAGGGGAGAGATTTGTGTTTTCCTGCACTTGCAGTCATCAGTGTTTTGTGGCCATAGAACACTGTTGTGGCATTCATAGCCCAGTGATACCTGTTATGGAAGAGAAGACAAACCTACTTATTTTCCATTTGGAAATGCAAAATTATTAATGCAATATTGTTGAAGAATTTCCTGGCTAGTTTTCCCTTGTCTGCCTCAGGCAAAAAATGATTGCTGAAGTTTAATACTTTATGAAACCTCCTGACTATGAAGATCCAGTAATTCTCCTTGGGAGGATCTGTGACATAGATAAAATGCAGAAATCTCAGCAGGCATGATGGGAAACTACGTGCTGTAGAGACTGTAACTTTGAGAAAGCTGTGTCCCACCAGTTCCTGTGCACTGATTATACTGGTGAAAATCTATTTTGTAAAGTAAAAAGTATATTTCCTAGAGTTCAGTAATTTGGGCCACTACATGATCTGGAATAGATTTTTCTCAAGTAATTCAGTGAATTACTCCCAAGTAACAATTAGCAACATTAGAAGCTTGTGAAATTCAGGAGTTGAAGAACTGGTCACTTGTGCAGACAGGCAGTTTGATATATGTAGATAACCCCATTAATTTCAATGAAAACTGTAACCTGTATAAAATTTGCTAGTTGTTAAATATTTTTAAATTAATCTCAACTTATACGTACCCAGACAGTTATCCATGCAGTAGACTGTAGCCTGTTTTTCCTAATCAAGCAAAACTACAATGAGAATTTTGCTCAATTAAGAACTGAATAATTTGGCTGTCTTATACTCAGTTCTTGGCAGCAGAAAAGAAACCTGGTCTTTCCAACAGTAAGTGCCAGTGCAAAATATTCTGGCAAGGAACAAATGTCAGTTTAGATCTATGAAATTACCATTTTCAGGCAGTAAAATTAGAATCACTCTGGTTTGTATTAACTTAAAAATACCCAAATCCTGGCCAGCTATTGTGCAGCTAAACAAACAGGTATCCACTACTGGCCCAGAGTCTGTTCTCAGTTTTAGAAGCATTTTGACAGCAGTGGAGGTAACTCCCATTTATAAGCAGAAAAACCAATACCACTGAGTCCTCTAACTTTTGCATGTGCTTAATTTATTGATATTGGTATTCTGATGTAGAAATTATCAGAGTAGTTAAATGTATCTGGTTTGAAGTGGATAACAGTGATTGTTACTGAGTCCATTTTACTGCAACTTATCTTGCTAGTTATGATATTTAATGGGATGTCCCAGATGAACAGCTTCACTAGCCTGGCCCCTCTGAGCTAAGAGGAAATTTTCCAAAGATGGAAGAGTTGGAAGATAAGTGGGAGTGTTGCTTTCCTTTAATTATTTTCTTTTAAGGAAATGTTTTTCTTATCATTCTTTTAATCTATTCAAAACTATCCCAAAGTCTTCCTGGAAATTGGGCTGGAAATGTCATGAGAACAGACATTATTTCATATATCTGATTTTTTTTTTTCCAACTGGCGACAAAGATCCCATTTAATTAAATGAAAGCAGACTTTGGATGTCTCTGTTGATGTACAGACCTACAGGCAGTAGGAGAATGAGGAAAGAACCTGTAATGTAAACCTATCACATTAAAAATACATACTTATGTTCAGACTTGACTGTTATTTTACAAGAACTCCCAAGCAAACATGCATGTGGATCCCATTTCCTGAAGAAGTTTTCTTCAAACACTCATGAAGTCAACATATGCTTCATAAGCTTCAAAGCTTTCTTAGTTTAGCTGGAAGTAGGGCTGTAAATATTCTATTCATGTCCTTCACCGTGGGTTAGCTGATGCTACCAGCAAACCCACTTCATACCTGTGGAAAAGGCTACTCCTCGTTGGCCTGCTCGGGAGCTCTGTGGGCCAAGTGGCAGTGCTGCAATCAGGCCTATAAATCTGCTAGATTATTTGGTATGCTGAAGTTTCTCTTCCCATTGTGATGAAGAAATAATTGAGTTGCAGAATTCCACCAGTTACATGTGAAGCTCATTCAATTTTATTCTCTAACAAAAGTGTTATTTTGTAAATGGGCAGAAAAAAAAAAGTTTAAATGTAAGTGGATACATATGTTTTTGGTACTTAAACCCATTTAATTACATCATTATTTTGCCAAATAACATGACATGGACAAGTTAGATGTTAGACTTTTTTATAATTTAACCAAAGTGATCATGCATATTTGTGTGCTGGCTATACAACTACGTTTGATCTTTGTCCAAGCACAGAAAATTAGTGCAAAAAAAGCATGGGAGGATCCAGCGCTTCCAAATATATTAAACTCATTACTAAGATGCTTTAAACTTACTCATAGTTCAGCCTTGTTCACTCTTGGTGATGATGCCTCACTGACTAAAAGTAATAATCCTAAACTGAATTGTCTTGAGAAGAAATGCAATGGTGCAATTGTAATTTTAACATAGATGCCTCTCAAGAAAAACCCAATTTGAATGTTACCACATTTTAAAATGCATTTCTATGACCTTGTTCAGCTGTGTGCTGCCAAAGGATGCACATTGTAAATGAGCTGAAGTGTTAGTGTGCAGAAAAGCCAATGCTTTTTACTGCAGATAAAACACAGCCTCCCACAGCTGTTATCTCTGAATGTGGGGCTGGTGCTCTGATTCAGAATGGTGAAACAGGCACATGCTGAATGTTTACTATTCTCATCAGATATTCTTTTCTCCTACAGTGCTTGAGGGGAGTGGGTTAGAAAATGATAATTGTGCAATACTGTTCCCATCTCCTACGAGAACATGCTGCCCCAAGAAAACTACGGAAATACTGGCTTACACTTTTTCCAAATGAATTTACTGTAAGTGTGGCAGTAAGTGGCAGTAAGCTCTTTTATGCACTGCATTGTTTCCCACAGTTTCCAGTCCCTGCAGTTGACTGTTTACAGGTGTCTCTGAACCTCTGGCTTCAAATAATGCCACACAGAGACCACAAGTCAGTCTTGATGAGCAGACACATTTCTTCAGGTTCTCTTCAGGGCTGTGAGATGCAAAAGAGTTGTTTCCTGAAAAAACATTTGTCAAGAAGAATCCAGGTCTTACTGGAAGGGAACTTTACAACAACTCTACACTTTGTGACAGAGGAGTAAAGTTTAGGCCCTGATGCTCATCGCTGAGTAGTGTAATTTAAAAGAATCCTCCACTGCATCAATGGCATTGTCCATGTAAAATTGTGTAAAATTGGGATAACATGGCTGAACAGAACCAGTGCTTCATGTTTGTAGCTAATTCATCTCCTGACAAACAGGAGGGGAGCCCTCCTTACTGCAGGCTTTCCAGTATGGCATACACGGAGACTGCAGAAGTCTTGGGGAGTAGGAGGTGAAGAGGGTAAAGAAGGACTGACCAAAACTCACACTGACCTGCTGCAGATTAGTACGTTAAAAAAACGAGTGTAATATGATCTGGAATATTTTTTTTCTTATATAAGTCCTGGTCATGCTGTAAACAGCCCAGGTTGCTGAAAGAAGACAAAGCAGGGCATGATTTGGGTAAAATGCATGGGGAGGCCATGTCTTGGGCATGCACTGGCCTCCTGCCACAGGCTGTTTCCAGTGCTCTGGCTGGGTGCGGGAAGGGATGCTGCAGTCCTTGTTGAAGTCCTTGTGAATCAGTGAAGACCTATTCCATTTCTTGTTGCTCCACCTCCACCCTCTCCCAGGGTGTCAAAGCAAGCCAGTCTGGGGATGCTGTCCCAGAGGATTAACCCTTTGCTCTAGGGGCTGGGGGAAGCCCAGCCTACCACCATCAGTGGCCCCACCTTCAAGCTCAGCAGCTCAGGCTGTGTTCTCCTTTTGGAGGTGGCCTGTTATGATTTAAGGACTAGGTAATGCTAATGAGTGAAAAGAGAGCTGGAATGGGTGATGGAAATGAGTCTCTGAAAGCAGTGGGAAGGCTGGTACTTTCACAGTTCTGTAAAGGAAATAGTGTTATTCCTAAGGAAAGGGTACTATTTCTACAGCTATAATCCAAGACATTTTCCTCTTTAGCATCAAAGCTACGCTCTGGGATTTGTCTTGGCTTAATGCAAACACTGCATAGGGCAGTTCAGGGATGGTCATCTCTTATTAGCAATTGCAGTTTTGAAAGCTTTGGGGTTTTATTAGATTCCCTACCGCAGTCTTTAGTAGACAGAATGGGTCTGGCATTTAAAACCCATCTTGTATAATTTTTCTAATTCCAGATACAGTCACCATAACTAATTTGTGGCAATAACAAAAGAATTAGATGTCTTTGTCAACTTACTTGTAACCACGACAAAAAATGTGGGTTTTTTTAAAATACTTATAAAGTGTATTTATAAAATCAAACACGCTGAATGCCAAGTGCTGTAGCATCTGAAGATCAACCGTTTCTTGTCGATGTATGCGTATTTAAACGCTGACAGGTGCTACAGCCAGCTCGAATGTCTGCGGGAGCAATGTTTGATCGCGGTGGAAACTGCCCTGGGTTTTCAGGGGCGTTCCTCGGGAGCAGACGCGTCTCGGTACTGAAGCTGCCCTGCAGGTGGCGAGAGCCATCCGCTCAGCACAGACACAGCTCCAGCACGCCTCTGGCGCTTCGAAGAACAGCGAAAGAATAAAAAGCACGCTCACATACCTCTCCTTTATGTAGGTGCTGTGGGCCGTGGTGGCCGGTGCACGGCTGCGTTACACTGCCTTCTGTGTTGTGATAAATGAAAGAATTTTTTTCTGGTGAAGGTAAAATCGTATTTTAAGACAAAGTGTTTTCCTGTGCCTTTGAATGAGGAGAGTCTGCCTTTCTTTCAGGTACTTTGATCACCTACAGCGGGCTCATTACAAACAGTGTACTCCTTGTGTTGGCCAGGGCAAACATTATATAAACTAAGCATTAACAAATACGTTTCCTTTTAGTTGTTTCTGGCTTCCTGCCTTTTAGACTGTGTTTAACTTTTTAGACTCTCTCTCTCCTTCGTCAAAAGGCTTTGTTTTCTAGCTATCATGGAATTGTATCACGTTGGAATGTACTTTGCTCTGAGCACAGCAAAATCTGCAGATTTTTCTGCTGGTGAGTAGAAAATGGTAAGCATCAGCCCATTGATCTTAACCATTCTATATTTAGGGAAAAAAGGGAACAAAGTTTGAGTGTGTCTGCAGTTCCTATACATTGTAACTCCCATTTAGGGGTCATATCTATTCCTGGCTGAGTTTAATCACAATGTGAAATGGTGTTTGTATTCCACATCTGGCCATGGTAGGGGGAGGTAACATTTACATTCTTTTCTGCTCCATTCAGCACTACTGAATCTCAGAGAAAAATCATCCATATCTAGGTAAAAAGTGAGGGGGTAGAGGAAATGAAAAGGAGAGGGAAGTCAGAGGAAGCAAGACCTTAAATCTTCAGCTCTTCACAACCACTGTTACCCGTGTACAAAGGACATCAGGTTTCAGGTACAGTAAAGAAATTCGTATCGCAAGGTACAAAAATATGTGTCCCAAGAAGGATATGAAGGAATAAGTTGCACAGCTACTGGAATGGGTATTCTGCCCGAGCCTGAAGGACAAGGTGTGCAAGGTATGCAAGCATCTGAGACTGGAAATAGATTGCTCATGATATTGTCAGGTATGCCTGTGGGAGGAACAGGGAAAACGCCACCAGGCATGTTCAGCACCTGTAGACACGACGTGGGCTTGAGTGTTTGGCGCTCACAGTGTGCACAACAATCTCCTCATGGATGATCACACTGAGATACACCAGAGGTAGTGAAATTAGGAATACAAAGAAAAAGCTTACTTGGAAGATTAAAAGGATACACTTTGCAAAAAAATTCAGCCAACACCCACTGTCCTATTTTAACTAGTTAATCCTGATCACACTCCTAAGATATCTTTGAATAATCCGAGTCCAGGAGAGATGCACCCAAAGACAAGATTAATACAGAAGGTATTTTTTTTTTCATTTCCACAGCACAGTCTTGAATACAGCAAGTAGTGATTTCACAAAAAGCAGTGGTTGCAGTCACATCTGAGGTACATAGGTAATATAACTCTTCTTTAGATTTCTGAGGTTACATACATCCAGGAAAACAATCTCCACTTGGTATATATTTAATTGAGCTTGGGAAATAAAAATGTCATTGTCAGTGTTTCACAGGCCAGAGCTAAACCTTTCCTAAAGGAGATGTTAATAATTTTCAGAAGAGGGAATGAACTCACTGCAGGCAAAAATTATGATACAATAATAAAAAGTCAGAGTCCTCCAAGACTCATTTGGTTCAAATGCAGATTGTACATTTCTCATAAAAGTATTTGATGTATTTTAGTGTGACTCTACAATGGTTGAGAAAAAACAAACATATCCTGTTTAGAGTTAACATATTATATAACTCTTCCTAATCATGCTAAATTTTTAGCAGTAAAACTGCAGGCCACTGGGCTTAGCTGAGCTGGGTAAACCTTTTAGCTTATGAAACATCACATCAGAAGTTGGGACTGAGAAAGTGTTAAAGCTTTGTTAGGATGGCGTGTCCTAAAATAATTGTAGAATGCCAAAGACAGAGCTTCCCGTGTTCCTTCAGGCTGAGCAGCGATGCCAAGTATACAGAATTGGAAGCTGTCTATCAGGGGTTTTTTTATTTGCCTGATATTGAGCAGAGAGAAAATACCAAAAATGCTTAAAATCCTTACAACCTTTCACTGCAAACTGTGAACTTTGTCCGCTAAACTCAAATTTCTATTTACAGTGTCAGCAGAAGCTCCATGCTGTTGCCTTTTCTTTGCCTTTTCAGTTTGCCATTTATCAAGGGACAGCTTCACAAACACTGCACAGCAGGAGGGACCTGAGCACATACCAGACCTTTTGTACGTTCAAAATACTTAACTCTCCGTTCTGTGGATTGCTTAAAAATAGCTTAATGCAAGCAAAGTAGCACGAAATATGCTGTTTACACCCAAAGGAAATATCCTATAGAAAGTCTTAGCTTTGGCATCAGCTGGCATAGCTCACATTCCCAAGCTGCGTCCCGAATCCTTGCTGCTGCACAGCTGACTCCATTTACACCATCTTCCATTTACACAGGAATACACAGGTGACTACCAACTAAATGGTCCAAAAATACATTCAGTAAAAAAACTGAATCACCTTTTTAAATAAAATATCCCTGATTTCATCTTTGTGCTTCAATATTCATCCACCCTTGTAAATGAGACGCTAGACTGTTGCAGAGAACAAGTGCAGGGGAGATTTCAGACTTTCAGTATAAAGTAGAAATTATGAGAGTGAGTAGAGGGAG
This sequence comes from Tichodroma muraria, assembly GCA_013390105.1. Taxonomy (NCBI): domain Eukaryota; kingdom Metazoa; phylum Chordata; class Aves; order Passeriformes; family Sittidae; genus Tichodroma; species Tichodroma muraria. Next base: position 84,096 of record WAAG01089161.1, read on the forward strand.
TAGGAAAGTGAGGGTGACTGAACACTGGCATTGATTGCCAGGGAGTGGAGTCTCATTGTTGGAAATAATTCAAAAGCTTTCTGGACATGGTCCTGGAAAACCAGTCTAGGTGTCCCTGCTTGAGTGGAGGGGTTGGACAAGGTGACTTCCAGAGGTGCCTTTAAACCTCAACCATTCTGTGATTGTGAAACTGTTCCTATGGAAGACTACTGTGAACTGTAGTATTTGTTGCTATTTGCGTAACTTTGCCAATTAAAACAGGACAGCCTTAATCAGTTATTTAAATAAACCAGACAGCTACATAAAACTCCTTTGAAACTAAATATGAAAGTAAATATAAGGTTGAATTATATAACAAATGTTTTAGCTGAACTCTTAGTATTAGATGGGCAGTTATTCTGACTGTATTTCAAATTTCATTTCACACTGTGGTAGCATTCCTTGAGCTTTACAAGGCAAAGGCATTAATAGAGTTGTGTCTGAACTCTTTAGGGCCTAGAAAACTGTCTTAAAATGTGACATTTCCTGAGAGACTTCTGCATAGAAAATACACTGGTGTTTCCAAAAGAAACTGAGTTCACAAGGAATCATTTCATTGATACTTTATGTTAATGAGGCTTTTGAAAGGAGACTTTTCACTTAGTGTTACTTTCCCCTGAATGTGAAAGCTATGGAAAACGTGTGGAAAACATTCACAAAGTGATGATGGCAACTGTATGCTCTATATGTTACTGCTAATGATCTAGCTGTTAATAAACCATATGCTTTAACATATAAACAGGAGGATTCATGCATAATGCAGAACCTGTAAGAAGATTTATTGTTAGGTATAACTATTTCCCAAATCAGAGAGGCACATTGTTCCAGTCTTCCACAAACTTCCTGTTATCAATATAAAAATCTGCTGCCTACTGGCTTCAAGTTCATTTCATGTGAGTTGGTCTGGGGAGTAGGGGGGCTGAGAAGCAGAGAATTTAATGAGCAGCAGGTTCCTCGGATGTCTGCTCTGCACAGCCTGCAATCATAAACTTGTCATCATGGTTGCTAACAGCAAGTGGGAAGCATCTATACAACATCCCCAATTCTAATGATTTGTGTAGGCAAGTTCATCCTGTTCTTTTTATGTTCTTCTGTACTGGAGCTTTTTGTGTCAATTATCGCTACTGAAGCCCTAAACAAGCCCCTCTTCTTCAAAACACAGACAAAAGCAACCATTGGGTTTATTCACAATAATGCTTGGATTAGTTAAAGAAACCACATTCACCAACAGGAAAAGTAAATTTCTAAGCTATTGAATAACACTGCTATGTTTGGAAAAGATTTTTCTTTTGTAATTCTCCTTTAATTTCCTCCCATCCGAAGCTGCTGTGAGGAGTCTGAAGCTAGGTTTTCATGAGTGAGTGAGTGAAGGAGTCCAACAGCTGACTCCTATTTAAAATAAATGGTCCTGGAAATGTAAGGTAACATTTCCATAAATATTTGAATAATTTGAGGTTTAGGTTCCACTAGAAGTCATCCAGTATTTCCAGCTCCCCAAGTCAGACAGGGAAAAGGCAGACCAGTAAACTAATCCTTACTATCAGATAAGCAGGGATTGAATGGAGGCACATAAAGCACGAGAAAATGAGGAGGAAACTGTGGACAGAGGAGATGCCTGTGTTCAAGAAGTTTATATACTGAGAGGCATAAAAGGCAGTTCAACAGGAAAAAGGATAGACAGAAAAAATATCAGACTATATAAACTGAAACATTACTTTCAGTCACTTAGGTTTGCTTTGGATTTGGAGGTACGACCTCAGTAAATCCACATAAAATTGTATAACTTTATCACCTGACTCAGTGACTCTGAATTCAGCCCAAGTTTTTTTTCATTCGGCTTCCTGATCAGATTAGAAAGTGTCTGAAGTCAAACTGTGCATTCTAGTAACCTTTCTGAATAGTTTTGCTTTCTTCATTTCAATTGTTGTTTTTCAATTTAAAAATACTATTAAAATACCACTTTTGGGTGGGTAGTGACTACCACGACACTGTGTAGAAAACCAAAGCAATTTGAAGCAAGCTAGACATTCTAAGTACATTTTTAAAATACCTTATTGCTTAAATAAAATAAATCCCTTAGTCTAGCAATTACTTTCAGCTGTCTGATTGTTTATTTTTAAAGAACTGTCATGTCAACCATTTAGAACTGACAAGAACTATTTTGATATCTTCACAGGTTTTCCCTGATGTCTGCTCCCCTCCTTATGTTGGGAACTACATACTCATCTTCATTGTCTCTCATATTTATTTTAATTTTGTTGTATTTTATTTTATTATTGGAGGCAAGACTTAGCAGAGCTGTTTGTGGCAAGATTTAGTTACAGGAAACCCAACAGCTAAGCCCCAGTTTCAGCTGAGACAATTAGACTGTTGATTTTGGTAGCAACTCAGGACTTCTATTTGACCCAAATGCCTTTCAGGTCTATCTGCCAGTTGATGCTCAAGTCTGAAAATTTTCTGTATTCTTGCTACAGATAGAGGGCTTTGTTTCCTTTTCATTTGAGGTATATTTCTATCCAGATCTGAATGTTTTGCTGAAATTCTTCTCCATTCACTGGAACAGATTAAAAGAAAGAAGAAATAACAATATTTTCCAGAACTTTCAACCTCTTTTCAAGTTTGGTTTCCCCTTAATTCTCAAAATCTGTGAGTTGTTGAGGACAGTGTTTTTCTCAAAGCAATTTTGCCGCTTATGAAAAGTAGTGGGTGCTAATTTGTAATGCTTGGCTTAACTGTTGCTTTTTTCTGTCTAGCAGCTATATTTAATAGCTTATATTACCGTTTCACCTGTTGTAATAAAAGACTCTAAAACACTGAAAACTCAGTATGTTTTAAAAAGTGATCTATAGTATGTAACGCCAGGAGATATTTATTGAAAAGTTTGAATAAATTACTAATGAACAGAGCAGCGTTATAGTCTTTTCATCAACTGCTACAGAAACTTCACAGCTGAATTATCAAAGTCCACTGCCATTCTTGGATGGATGTTTTCTTAAGTAGATGGGCTCTAAAACTTTATGGAAGCTCTGGGAGAATGTAAATACTAACTGAGAAGTGTTTTATTCTCTGTCAGTAGTTTGTGGGCTAGAGTCTTGAGCTATTTTGTTTTTCACTTTTTGTTCCTTCTTTTTTTTCTTGTTAGACTTTTCTAGCACCTAATGTAGGGTAGGTCACAGCAGCTGATGCTGGGTGACAACAGTTACCAGGGACAGCTCCAGCCGTGGAGCGGCCAGAGATCCTAAAATCCTGTCAATGCACCAGCCCACCCCACTGGCTTGATATTTCGGTGCTCCCCAGTGAGTAGCCACCCCAGTGGGTTCCCAGAGCAGGGTCTTTGCCAGGGCTGGTGCTCTAGAGCCACCCTGTGGAGTCGTGTTTGTGTGACTCTGCTGGATTTTCGTGGCGGACGAATCGCGGGTGACTCCTCTGCAAGCGAGAGCCGCTATTGAATGTGGCGCTCGTGCGCCTTAAAAGATGTCCGGAAAGTCTGAGCCATTTACATGATTAATTCTTATCATGTGGAGTCTTTTTAATTAATTAGCTTCCTAGAAACCAAAACAGAGCGCGGGACACTACTGCAATGCAACTTGTTAAGCAATAATGCGTTTTTTCTTCCAAAAGTCACACTTGATAACAAACAATGTTCATAAGCGTAAGATGACTGTGGACAGTATGAGCTAATGTCTCGTTGTCAGAAAGTTTTCCATTAAGGCTCAGAATGATGTTTATCATATTCTTCCCATTATTGAGCTAAACTAAACACTGTATTAAGTATGAATTTCTCAATGAATGTTACTGCTGTTTATTTTAGCATGTACATACATCTGGAAGTAGACACATGTACATGTGCGTTTTGGGGATCAAAAAGCACATCAATAGCGTGGTTCACTCTAGTCCCAAGATGTTTTCTGACGTTTCTTTTTTAATGAAACTGTCCTTACTCTTTTCTGACCATAAAAGTATATTTAAACCAAGCTTCTTTACAGAAACACAAAATGTTACGGGTTCTCTCCTATCAAACAACGGAGAATGACTGAAAGGGTAGATTTCTTTATCTACAATAAAAAGTGCTGCTGAGGATGATCACCAAAATTTATGTACCATATAATTTTCCACTGAAAATTCAAAAGCTTTGGTGTATAGTAAACACTTGAATAACTTACCAAATCCTGTGCAGGTGATGCCTTTAAGACAACATCAGTTTTAAGCCTTTGTGCTTTGTTTTTGGCATTACACAGAACTCGCTTAGGAATGCAAAGCTGAATATACTTACATTGAGGTTTTGGGACAGGGCAGAAGATGGACAGGTTAGTTGCTTTTCACTTTAAGAGACACAGATTTCCTGATTTTGTTAGGCCCGGTGTTATTTTGTGGATTTTAGGTTGGTCCTAGGGGGAAAAAAAAAAGCTTTTAAGAAATGTAGGAGCACAATATCCTTCCCCCCCCCCCCGAAATATTAAGACCCATTAAATTTTCAAATGTAGTGGCTTAACTTAGTCTTTTAATTCCCTATTCCAGCTTCTTATTCAAGGTCTACTGTTCAGAAGTATGAAAACCTGGCAACTCATTCACTTTGAGTAGCCTTTTTAGTTATTTAGTGCTTGTGAAAACTGATGTAGCAGTTTGAATATGGACCAAAAATCCTAGTGTTCAGTGTTTTTGTTGGCAATCCTGTAATAATTATGCTGTAAATCAAAATATGGGTTTGGATTTCAAAAGTGCCTTGAGCCTTGTTCCCACCCTTCTACAAGAGACACTGCATAACTTTTTCAGATTATAAGGTATAAAATTATCAGTCTAAAATACAGATGAAAAGCTTTTAGCTGATCTTATATTTCTCCATTTGTGTTGTGCCCATGAAAATGTACATACAAACCCTTTCATGCAACACATAAATAAAATCATTAGTTCCCAAGAGGCATTGTGCATGGAAACTACCAAAGTCCCAAGCATTACTGCACTCATAATGTGACAGTACTAACAAGGGGAGCCACAGACAATGCTAGTGTCCTATATAAAATAAATTCTGCTTTTCTATTTTATATTCTGTTTTACTTTCTATTCTATTTTATATTCTAATTATTCTCACACAGGTGCTACCAAGTCCTATGTGCTTTGTCTGACACAAATACCACTGACATGACTGGGAAGAGTCTTTGTGATTTGTTGGGTTCAGTTGTGGATGGAGAATTCTGGATGAGTGTGCTCCAGCTGGAGTGAGCATGTGCTCAAGTGCTGTGCTGGATCAGAGCTGGGGAGGTCCTGCACCTCTCTGCATAGCACCTGCCCTCAGCTGCTCACCATACGCTGCACTTGCTGCTCAGCACCCATCCCACAGGGAGCCATGGGCTCCTGCAACTCAGCTCCTGGATAAGCTGGGTGATTGCTCTTCATGTGCTGATTTGCTTTGTGGTTGAAAATTGGGGTATTTGGCTCAAGATCTTCCTTGCCTGTGTTTCTGCTCTCCAGAGCCACTGGTTTCCCAGCAGTCACAGTAACTCCAAGGAGCCAAACACACCCAAAGTTATCTCTCCGTTTACTTCTAGCATTTTATCAGCCAGGGCAAAATTCAGATTCAAGAGCATTGGCTCCCGACCTCTGCAAGGCTGCGCTGCAGCAGTGCCCTGTACCCCAGCACCCAGTGGGCCCCAGGCAGCTCTGCCCTAGGTGGCCTGGCCACCAAGACACCATGCAAACCTAAGGGCAGGAAGCATCTGGAAAGGGAGGATTACTGATTTCCCAAGGGAAACCTGCTTGACTGTTTTACCTCAGATTTATTCAAGTCTGTTTGAAAAGTACCCACTACCCTGTTTCATCTGAATTCCACACCAGGGCTACTGTAAGGTCTCTCAAATCTGACAAAAGAACTAGTTAAATTATTCTCAAAACAATGCATTTTAACAAAAGAAGCTTGAATTTTCTAGACAGAGGAGTGTTTTCTGCCAGAAAGGAGATCTCCAAACATCAGCCCTAGTTCCTCCAGGGTAGACTGTTGCCACCCAGCCCCTGAGTTTCTGATTGCTGGTTTTTCGCTTCAGGTGACTCCAGCTGCCCACCTGATCCCAGCACAGGCTCTGAGAGCTGCTGCATCATGGCAACCAGGTAGGCACCTTCCTCTCAAAGTCCAAACCCCTTCCAGAAAGAAACCGGCTGCTTTTCAGGCCCTTTGTCTTAAGACTATGGATTAGTTTAATCATGACAAAGCTTTCTGGCCTCTGGTGTAAAATTTATTTTTAAAAATCTCTTTAATGATAGCAGGCTAAGTTTTCTGGCAATACCAATCTGGTCTCCAATCAACCCTTGCTTTGATAGATAATCTGTTGATTTTCTCCTGACTCCATCCATCTCTTGCAAGCAGATCCCTGATGAGTTTGTGGCGCAGTTTAGGAGATATGTGATCACCTGGGGAACCAATACGAGATAAATGCCCAAGTACTGTGGATTATTTGCAACTGATTTCATCCAATTCATTGGAGCTGTATAAGGAAATGTGTATTTGCCACCTTTCTGAGAAGACTCTAAAGCCTGAAGAGCAGAAACTGCCAATGTGTTATGCAGAACTTTGTTGCCATTCATTTGCTTCCTAGTTTTCTGAAGAGTAGGTTTTCCTTGTTTATCCTGCCAAACAGGCCTTTTAGATCAAAGGATGAGGCAGTAATTCAGAACACATCTACACCCTATCAGAACTTCTAGAGACACCTCTGTGCTCTGCAGTTCAGCTCGGGATACAAACTTCTCTGCAACTTGCAGGTATTTAGGTTTGGGGCTTTGGCTCAGCTTCTTGAGTGAACGAGGGGAAGTCACCAAGTCAGAAGCAGCTTTGTGTACTTAGCAAAATGGAGACCTGCCAGACTGAAGGGGATGGCAGCTGCTTTGCCTGTGACTGAGGAGAGAAGGATTAGGCATTTCAGCCAAACAGCTCATTCCTGCCTCCTGTTTGTACCATCCATGCTGCTGTTACTGCCTTCGCAGGATTAGGGAGAGGGTAAATGAGTGCCAGTGTGTACCACAGGGCCCCAGTACAGCAGCAGCAGTCTCATCTGTCCTTCTGTCTGCAGCAGGATTTCTTCACCTTTCTGCCCTGATCCTGGCCTAGTTCCTGTCCCTCCAAACCAGGACTGACCCCTCCTTGACAATCAAGAAAGAACAGAAAAATGTCTAGACGGTGATGTTGGAAACAATGGAAGTAAAGGGAAGGTCTCTGTGTGTCCTCCCTCCGAGGAGGAGAGAAAGGAAGGAAAAGAAGGGGTCACAAGGAGGAGAAGCAGCTTCATGAGCAGAAAAAGTGCCCTGTCTCCTTTAAACTTCCCCTCACAGAGGCCACTCAATCCCCACCTTTCACTTTCACATCTTTCCCCATCCCACACCACCACTGCTACCCCCGCATGCCTTGTCTGCTCCAAGGATGCCCTCAGCTGGGCGTTTGGCTTTGCTACACAGTGTAACAAACAAAAAGATTAGAATTTATCTCTAATTTAGCTCCAGTAGATCACTCAACAAGCTCCTACTGATTTTTCTTAGGGGAATTCCTGGAAAGCAATTTAAGATGCTTTCTTTAACATTCATCTATTATTATTATTATTATTATTATTATCCAGCTCTTCATGTCCTGAGACCAATCACTTCATGTGCATTTTTCCACTTCATTACTTTCAGAATTGAAAACCTGTAATGGTGCAGTAATTTATTTTAACTTGAAAAAATAATCTCCTGAAAGTTTTCCTACTGATACAGTCGCTGTCTTCCCTCTGTTATTCAGTCATGTGCAGATCCTGATATATATATTAGGATTATTTGGAGAAATCCCAAGTACAAGCCATGATGTTGAGCAACTTGAAGCAACAATAGTCTTTTTTTGCTATGGAGAAAATAACTCCCAAGAAGGCTTCTTGGAGAAGGAAGGGAGGGAGGGAATATGAAAGAGAGGAGAATGAGCGAAATCATTCCTAAGAGAACATTTAAGCATTAAATTTCCTGACTGATACGAGTTTCATTTCATTGCTCTTCTTTTAAGAATTATTTTGTGCAAAATTGTATCTGAAAGGAGAGGAGACAACTTATTCTCTGTGTACTAAATCTTCAAATATAGTGAGGTAGCTTGCAGTCTTCTTTCCACTCTACTACCTGCACGTATTAACTGAGTGTGGAAAACAACATTTTCTGTTTGCAATTCAACTACGGAAAGGCAAAAGCAGAAAGGCAGAAAATCACAAAATCACTGTATTCTCTCTCTTAGCACAGAAACAGCATGATCCCTAGTTAATTTAAGTAGTCACAAAAATATTACTTCTATTTTAAGCAGATATTTAACTCCTGCTGATTCAATATTCAGCCCAAATGTAAATGACTTTCGTGGAATGAGGTTTGCACTGAACTGGATCCACTTAGTAAAATATTTCAATCTGCTGTTTGAGGGAGAAAACAAGAATCTGGTCAACTGTTGGAAATGCCTCTGTAGCAAAATCATTGCTACAATGTGCTGATTGATTGTTCTGTTTTCTAGGGAATTTTTAAGAGTTTTTTGTGAGAAAGTACTACTGTGGGATAGAAGGTTGATCTGGAGAAAAGTTACAGGAATGTATATGCATTTTTTGAAAGTAGCATGCTACATAGGATTTCCTAAACTGTACTAGAAAACATTAACATCCTGGAACTGACATTTGCAATTTTGAATTCCAGCTTTCCAAGTATAATTAGTGTCCTTGTAAATGTTTTGGTATCAAAGTTGGGACTTGCTTTGGATAAGATAGTCCATAAACTCATTTTTTTTTCCCATTTAGAATTTCCTTTTCCAGTGTTCCAGAGATGACAGCTGTAATGTTTAATACTAAGAAATAGTAAATTGAAATAGTATGTTGTAAAGTATTTATTAATTATAATATATATAAGTTGCTTTTATTTATAATTCACTTTTGTCTCGACATTTTTCTTTTTGTGCTTAAAGTACCTGTGAATCATTTCTTCCTTTATAAAAAATACCCAAACAATTTTACATAACTACAGTGTTTGTCTAATCACACACCAAAATAGAAGGTAGAGGATACGAAAATTACTTATGACAGATGAGTCACATTAATATTTTGTTCTAAGCCATGAGAAAAATGAGACAGAAGGGGTGGGAATCAGAACAGATCAAAACCCTTAGTGCTTTATGATCCAAAACCACAGCTAGCTATTGAGGTGCAAAATGTTCTTTTTTAAATAAAGTGTGAGAAAGACGCAGAGTTTTGTACTGCAGATGCTGGCAGCACATAATGTTGCAATTATTCTCAATATTTTGAGATGCTTGAATCATAACCAAAACTTTGAGCAATACCGAGGTAAAAGAATTTTTATGCTCCTTCACAGACACACAAAAAAATAAAAAAGAAGAAAAATTGAGTTTGTTGCAGTTACTTCAGAAATGGTGTGCCAAGTTTCTACCAGTGACTGAGAGTAATAACAGAAGGAAGGGATGTCATGGCATCCTCTTGCCTATTTTATTTTTTCCATTGTAATAAATTCAGAATCATTCAGATAGTACTCCTGTTAGCTTTAAGGGATTCCTGTGCTGCTTACAAAATCTTGTGTTTTCTGTCTTCAAAAAGAAACATTCTGACTGCCCTTTAAAGGGAATTCACTATTTCAGTGTATGTGGCTAACTTAGACTGCGTATGAAGCATAATCTGGCTTCCTATTTAGAGCACAGTAATTAGGATCAGTCACACTGGGTACACTCTCAGTAGGTAACACACTACTGGACTTAAGAAGAAACATTACTCACTCCATCTGATGTGATCAGATAACGTTATCTATAATCTGACTCACTGCTGGGTGAAAAAGGTATTCTGTTTCCTGGGCCCTGAGTA